>JAQZBX010003841.1:0-63196 GCA_029593785.1 Cabassous unicinctus
GTTAGAGATAAATAAAGTAGCTATATTTTGCTAAAAGTAGCAAATATCTGATAGTGTAAAAATATCATGAACACACATACACAAATACTAACAGAACTATATATACAAATAGATATATCAAAACTATTGTTGGAGGTCACATTTTCCATTTATAATTATAAGTCAAGGGCACAAAAATTAAGGAAAGAATATAAAATTTGAATGTAATGATTAACAACCAAGAGTAATGAGATATATGGGGCATTTTATACCTAAAAATAAAACAAAACAAAATAATAACCTTTATTCTTTATTGGAAATGGATCATACACACACATCCACACACACATTCACAAAACTGCTTCTCTTTTATTCAATGTATTCAAGATTTCACATAATACAGACTATTGTCTGTAACAGTGGTAATCAACCAATGTGGAAAGAAAATCTAAGAAAATGTAATATGTTGGTAATAAACAAAACAGAATAAAACAAAAAGCTTTTGTTTCATTAAAAACAAAACACCTTTTTAAAGAAAAAAAAAATCAGGGCATCACAGAATATAGAGTAGGAATTTCCAGGAATTGGTCCCTCCACCAAAGCTGCTATTTCGATGGTAAGAATCATCAAAAAGAAAAAAAAAAATATTTTGGAACTCTGGAAATGAGTTTAACACTTTCAGTCTTTCACAGTGTTCAATGAAGAAAGAATAAAATTTGGTTAATTTTGGCATTTTGAATAGCAGTTAAAATCTCCTAGTGCCACCCCTGTAGCAGACAGCTTGGGGGATAGCAGCCCATGTTCCTAACACAGTTTACTCCTTAGGCAATAAGGGTTGTGTGTTTTGCTTAACATAATGGTTCATGGAGAGATGAGAACAGGGGCTGATCATTTTTTCATTCCCTTTTCCTAAAGTGGCTTTCCAGGAAGTATCTGTTGAAAGAAATTAAAGAGGCAGAACATTCTCTCTCTCTCTCTCTCTCTCTCTCTCTCTCTCTCTCTCTCTCTCTCTCTCTCTCTCTCTTTCTGTGTGTGTGTGTGTGTGTCTTTCCATTTCTCTTCTTTTCTTCCATTATTAGTCCCAGACATTCAAGGAAATCTGTATTAATCACTAGAATTACTTACTGACCAGAGATAATTAAACAGGGACTTCAGTGGTCACACATAAAAAAGATTATAGTCCTTGAGAAAATAATTTGGAAATGTCATTAAACAAAAGGATAACTGTAACCCTCCACAAGCAACATCAGCAACCACCAGGGAAGGAAGGAAACCTGATTTTCAGGATTACCATATTAAAATATTCAAAACATCTAATTTGAAATGAAAATTTACAAAGTATACTAAGAACCAAGAAAGAATGGTCCATTTACAGGAAAAAAGAAATAAAAAAAAAATCAGTGAGACAGTACAGACATTGGACAAATTAGACAAAGACATTGATTTAAATAGGCTGATGGAACTGAAGACAAAAACAGATCAAGAACTATAGGAAATCAAAAAAACAATATATGAACTTGTAGTGAATATTACTAAAGAAAAATAATTTTTAAAAAGGAACCAAAAAGAAATTCTGGCTCTGAAAATTACAATAGCAGAAATTTGTGAAAATCCTAAATGAGGAGATCGACAGGATATTTGAGCATGCAGAAGAAAGATTCAGTGAACTTAAAGATAGTCAAAATGAGATTTCCCAGTTGAAAGAGTGGGAGGAAAAAAGAATGGATCCAAGAGAACTATGGGACACCATCAAACATCCCAATGAACATATTATTGGAGTCCCAGAAGGAGAAGATAGATAAAGGGGCAGAAAAAAATATTTGAAGGATGGCCAAAATTTACCAAATCTGATGAAAAATATTCATGTATGCATCCAAGAAGCTCAAAAACATTCAAGCAGAGTAATCTCATTCCACAATGAAAAGCATGATACTAAAACTTTTCAGAGACAAAGACAAGGAGATATTATTGAGATAGCAAGAGAGAAGAAACTCACTACATAGAAGGATATCCTCAATAAGATTAAAAGGTAATTTCTCACCAGAAACTATGGAGGCTGGAAGGCAGTGGGATGAAATATTTAAAGAGTTAAAGAAGAAAATTGTCAACTGAGAATTCTGTAACTGATAAATCTACCTTCAAAAATGAAGAAGAAATCAAAATATTCCCAGATAAACAAAAGCTAAGGAAATTTTTTGCTAGTAGACAGACCTACAAGATATTCTAAAGGGTGTTCTTCAGGCTGAAATGAAAAGACACTACATGGTAACTTAAAGCCAGATGAAAAAATAAAGATCCTTTGTAAAGGTAACTACATAGGTAAATATAAATGCTAGTGGTATTATATTTTTTGGTTTTTAAATACTCGTTTTGCTTCCTATATGATTTAATAGACAAATGAATAAAACAATAAATATAAAAATATGTGAATGTGTACACAATGTACATAAAGATGTAATTTGTGACAATAACTGTATGAAGGCTAGGGACAGAGCTGTATTGGAATAGATTTAATTTATGCTTCTGAAGCAATGTTGATATCAATTCAAACTAAATTGATATAAATTTAGAATGCTAACTGCAATCACCATAGTAATGATGAAGAAAATACTAAAAAATATAGAGAAAAAGAAATTAATGGTGAATAAAAATGGCATATTAATCAAACACAAAATAAGGCTGCACTGGCGGAACTGAGGAACCAAACATATGTAATACATATAGAAAACAAATAGCAAAATGACAGAAGTATGCCCTTTATTATCAATAATCACTTTAAATGTAAATAAATTGAATTCATTTATAACAAAAAAGAGGTTGGCACATTGGATAAAAGAATAATACAACAACATGCTGCTTACAAGAAACTCATTTAGGACCAAAGAGAAAAATAGATTGAAAGTGAAAAGATTAAAAAAAATTATATAACACATGTTGAATAACAGAAAGAGAGCTGAGATGGCTATACTTAGACTTATACCAGAACAAATATATACATAGTTAAGTTAAAAAGGTTATAGGGGACAAAGAAGGCCAGGTTATATTGATATATGTTAATTCATTATAATTATATAACACTTATAAACATATGTTTACAAAACAAAAGAGCACTAAAATATATGATATAGACATTGTCAGAATTAAGGAGAGAAATAGATAATGGACAGTGCTATAATAATTGTTAGTGTCTTAATTATCCACATTTAGTAATGGATAGAACATTTAGATAGAAGGTCAATAAGGCAATAGACGTCATGAAAATATTATAAACCCAAATCTAGAAGAAGGAAGACAATAACAAAGATTAGATAAATGAAATAGAAATAAAAAATGTAGAGAGAATCAACAAAAAATAAAGCTGACTTTTTGAAAAGAACAATACAATTGAAAAAGCTTTAGCTAGACATAGTAAGAAAAAAATAAAGATGCCAAAATGAAAATCACAAATAAAAGTGGAAACATTACTTTCAGAAATTGACAGGGTGAAGAGTATGGTATGAATAATTGTACACTAATACTAAGATAATCTTGATGAAATCAATAAACCTAGAAATAAGGAAATTGCCAAAACTGACACAAGATGAAAGAAAAATTCTCAACATACCTCTAACAATTAAAGAGATTGAATCAGTATTTGTAAACCTCCCAACAAGAAAGTCCAGGATTTGATATATTACATCAAATATATAAAGTAGAATTAATGCTGATCCTACTAAAACTCTTCCAAAAAACTGGCTCATAAGGGAAGACTTCCTAAAATATTCCATGAGCCCAGCTTTATCTTTATACTTAAGCAGATAAAGATGCCAGAAGAAAAGAAAGCTAAAGACCAATATCTACTATGAATATAGATACAAAAAATATTAGATAGATGGGACTATAGATAGTCCCATCCATCTGCCCCATGGGATCTAAGTCCCCTCTCAATTAGAGATGGAGTGGCCATCACTACCCTAGAGTTCTCAGGATTGGTGAATGAATGATGGACTAGAGTAGAGTTACTGTTATTCTACTATAGACTTATTGTGATTCTAGCCATGGAAGAACTGTTATCACTGATGTGAAGGCAGTGGCCACTGGAGGTTCTGAGGGGAGGGAGAGGGACAAACAGGTGTAATATGGGGGCATTTTTGGGACTTGGGAATTGTCCTGAATTACATTGCAATGACAGATACAAGCCTGTCATAACTTACAAAATCGTGACGGAGAGAGTATAAACTACAATAAAACTATATTCCACGCTTAGTAGCAATGCTCCAAAATGAGTTCATCAATTGTAACAAATGTACCACATTAATGAAGGGTTTTGTTAATGTGAGAAAATGTGGGAGGGGTAAGGAGGGGGGCATATGCAAATCCTTCATATTTTTATGTAAAATTTATGTAATCTAAGTATCTTTAAAAACATATATATATATATTATTTTAAAAAAAGGAATAAGGAATAAGACAAGAATGACTCCTTTACTACTTTTATTCAATACAGTACTGGAAATCCTAGCCAGAAAATTAGGCATAAAAGGAAATAAAAAGCATTCCAATGACCCTTTTTACACAAATGAAATCATCAATTCTCAAATTCAAATGGAATTGCAAGATACCAGAAAAGCCACAATAGTACTGAAAAAGAAAGCAAAGTTAGAGGATTCACACTTCCGGATTTCAAAGCTTACTACAAATCAATCCTAATCAAAACAGTGTCGTACTGGCATAAGGATAGACATATAGACCAGTAGAATAGAAATTAGAATCCAGAAATAAACCAAAATATCTATTGCTACTTGATTTTCAGCAAGGGTTCCATGATCATTAAATTGAAAAAAAGATAGTCACTTTAATGAATGTTGCTGTGACAACTGGATACCTACATGCAAAAGAATTGTTTTCTCTTACCTTCCTCCATATGCAAAAATTAACTCAAAATGGATCAAAAAATATTGGATGAGAAAACCCTAAAAAAAACCTCTTAGAAAAAAAAATGAGTAAATTTTTATGATATTGAATTTGGCAATGGATTATTAGACACCAAAATTACGAAAAGTGAAAGAAAACCTGTCAAATTAAGCTTCATAAAAATTAAAATATAAAGAACATTATTAAGGCAAACTTATGTTATAGGAAAATATTTGCAAATTTTATGTCTGATGAACGTTTAGGATCCAAAATATATAAAGAATTCTTACAAATCAACAACAAAAAGAAAAGCAACTAAAGTTTTAAAAAATGTGCCAATAGCTTGATTAAAAATTTATTTTTAAAGATACACAAATAGTCAAGAAGCAAATGAAAAGCAGAAAAGCAGTTCAACATCATTTGTCACTCAGGGAATTCAAATAAGAACCATAGCCAGATATTACTTCACACCCACTAGTGTGATTATTTAACAGCAACAACAATGAAAAAGGAAGTAACAAGTGTTAGCAAGGATATGCTGAAATAGAAACCCTCATATAGTGGCTTTTGGGACACAAAATGATACAACCTCATGAAGACAGTTTGATGGTTGTTCAAAAATTAAACATAGAATTACCATGTGTCCCAGGAGATCATCTATTGTATATCTATCCAAGAAAAGTGGAAGTATATGTCCGTATAGAAACATATGCACAAATGTTCACAGCAGCATTTTTTATAATAGCCAAAGGTGGAAACAATCCAAATGTCATCAACAGATAAATTGAAAAGCATATTGTCTTATATACATATGATGGAATATTATTCAGCCATGAAAAGGAGTTAAATACTGATACATGCTACATCTTGAAAACATTTTCCTTTATAAAAGAAATCAGGCACAAAACGATGCATATTGTATGGTGCCTTTTATATGAAATATCCAAAATAGGCAAGTCCATATACAGAGAAAGCAGATTAATGGATGCAGGGGATGGAGCAGAAGATAATGGGGAGTGATTATTTAATAGATAAGCATGTTCTTCTGGAATTAATAACAATTTTGAAACTAGACAGAAGAGGTTATTGCAAAACATTATATATGCACCAAATGCCACTGAATTGGACACATTAAAATGATTAACTTTATGATATGTGAATTTACCTCAAAACAAAAGATAAGATCATAGCAGACAATATGAAATACTTCAATATGACTCAATAAAAATGTAATATTAAAATTTTGAAACAATTTGTGCAGAGGTAATTTTAGCACTTTGTATCGTTAATCAAGTGGCAATCAGAAAATATTCATGAGTCTCATTTCAAGAATTTTGGGAAAATCAACAAAAAAATCTCAAGGAATTAAGAAGTAAGAAAATAAATAGTGGACAAAAACAATAATCATGGCCACAAAACAATGATTAATAATACAAAAACAAGTTCATTAATAAGATGAATATTATAGATAAACCTCTTGAAACATTCATCTAGAAAAATGAGAGAATATTTACATATAAAACAATATTAAATTATATAACTGATGTTAAAAACAGTTGATAACTATTAGAAGAACATAAAGCCAACACATTTAAAAAGTACCAAATGTATAACATGATGGAATCAAAAGCTAGATTACATAGATAACCATTAAAGAGATTAAGAATCAAAGAGCTCTCCCTAGCCATTCCTATGAGAAAACAAATAAATAAATCTAAAATAAGCCGAGGTATTTTTTCGTTGTGTAAATATGGCTAATCATATAAAAACAAATGTAAAACTTGATAAGTTATTATAAGTCAAATACCCTAATAATTTGCACTCATGCTGTGAATGAAGCACCCCCCAGAAGCCTTGCATGTAGGTATAAAATCCCCTCAAACAACCTTCTACCTGCCTTTTATGGTAAACATTTCATGTTTTCTTAGTTTTATATAGTCCAGGATGAATTCCTTTAAATTATAGTTTAGTTGTGTTCAATGTTCATGACTATTGAAGAAAATATTTCACCTATAGATTTTCCCACAGTATGGCTTTTGCTGATTGGAAGACGGTGTGTTGTTTTGACTCTTTGTGCTGTATTTCCTGTAAACTGGTGGTTGGATCTGCAGGACTAATGAAGTTCCGTTTAGAATTTTAAAAATGAGGTTATTCTAAAAAGCATATAGTTTTCTGTAGTATAGAAGCCATAATGTCTGATTCTTTTTTCTCTTTTTTTTTTTATCTCAGCAGCAATTATTAATACCTAGCCATGTTGATGGGCATATGTGTAATTTCCAGTATACAGATATTATGAATTATTGCTCTTATTAAATCGTGATGCATGTTTTTGGGTGAACATGTATATGCATTTCTTTTAGTCATGTTTCGAGGAACAGATTACTATGTTTTATGGTTGCTTTGTCATGGGTAT
This sequence comes from Cabassous unicinctus, assembly GCA_029593785.1. NCBI lineage: Eukaryota > Metazoa > Chordata > Mammalia > Cingulata > Chlamyphoridae > Cabassous > Cabassous unicinctus. Next base: position 7,285 of record JAQZBX010003841.1, read on the forward strand.
ACATAGGTTCAGTTTTAATAGATACTGCTAAATATATTTCTGAAAGGATTGTTTTATTGCTTGCTTTAAGGAATTTCTCACTTTTTTTCATCTCACTAATAACATTCTGCACTCTTCAATCCCTTTCTTGAAATAAACTCCATTCTTTTTCAAAAAGATATGGCCATAATTTAATATCTCTAGACAACAGAAAATAATGCATTCATTCACATATTTATAAATACTCATATTTATATATGTTTATATGGTGAGGATAAAATTTGCTAAAGGCCTGCTAGAGACTTGGCATGTATGCATTTAATAAACATATTTTTGGAGAATGAGATTGCCTTAAGAGCAGAATATAGTCTCAAAAAGCTTTTCTTTTAAAAATTATGCAAATGATAAAATGTACAATAATTTAGATTGAGTTTTAAAGGACCCCTATTCATCAATCAAAATTTATTATTATTTTTTTGCCACAGGGATTTGTCATTCATTCTATTTATTTATTTTTTCACTTATGAAAGGACATTTTAAAGCAAAGGCAGGTGCATCATATTACCTCAGCATTTATTATATTTGTGGTCTTATTAAGTTTGGAATTCTTCTGTATTTTTGTATTTTCTTGTAAAAGCTTATGTACCACTACAGTATTTCTTCTTAAATGTTTCTTAGAATTTACTAGTGAAGCAACATGGACCTGAGTTTGTTTAATTAGAATATGTATATTTTCTAATATCCTTTTTTTCTCTCTAATAGCTTTTTAGTTATCTCTCTATTATTTTAAAGTGGTGCTCTGTATTAGAACAGGCATCTTTAGTTTATACTTTTATTACTAATATGCCACTTCATGTGTAATTTAACAAAACTTTAAATTTTACAAAAACATAGTTTGACATATTTCCTCTCCTACTCTTTGTGCTATTTTTGTCATCCATGTTATATCTTAATTTTGTATTAATCTAACAGTACACTGGCTCTATTTTGATACGTTCAATTGCCTTCTAAAGAAAATAAGAAATATTCATTTGTTTATTTCAGATAATTAGGATACTTCCCCAAACTCTATTATCCCCATAAGTTGATAGGGAACTCCATATGGTTTAATTTCTCTATAGCATATTAACTCCCTTTAAAATTTCTGTAATACAGGTATGCTTGAGATGAATTATTATGTTTAGGGTAAATTACATTTTTTCCTCTATATTTTAAAAGTTTTCCCTATGACCCAGATACAAAATTGTACATTTCAGGTGTTGTTTTTTTCTTTCTAGACTTTAGATAGATTTTCCCTTTGTGTTCTGGCTTGCATTGTTTCTGATGAGAACTTATTAGACGTTCTAGTTATTATTCCCCTGTATGATATGTGAATTTCTTCTCTAACTACCTAGAATATTTTCTCTTTATCTTTGAGTTTAACTGTTTATTTATGAAATGCTTAGGTATTGTTTTCTTTGTGTTTGTGCTGGTTAGTTTTTTTGAAACTTCTTGAATTTGTACACATTTTCAGCAAATATTTCTTCCAATAATTTGTATGCCCCAACTCCTTTCTATTTCACTTCTGAAACCCCTGTAGACATGATAGAGCCTTTCATGTTTTCCTAATGGTCACTGAGATGATGTTCATTTGTTTCCTAGTCTGTTTATCTTTGTCCCTCAGTTTTGAAAGTTTCAACTGACCAGTCTTCCATTTCAGTGATTTTTTTCTTTTTCTTAGACTCTTCTGCAATTAAGCTCATCCAGTGAGTATTTTATAATACTATATATATATATAAATATATAATAAATAGGAAATAAATAAGAAAATAAACTTATAATTATTTATTAATAAATAATATATATATATAAGTTATATATAATAAATAAGTGTGTGTGTATTTATATATATATAGTACCTGGGAATCGCTTCCGTCCAAACACTGTTGAAACGCAAGGTAAATCCGTGGGAACACCGGGCTTATTGTCTGTTTTTTTTCCTTCTGTATGGGTAACATTTCCCTGCTTCTTTTTATATGTAACAAAATTTCATTGTATGCTAGACCTTTTGGATGCTAACTTGTTGAGAGACTAGATCACCTTGCTGTCTTTAAAGGATGACATGTTGTGTTCTAGCAGGAAGGTAAACTGGCTGTTCAACTTGATTATGTCTAGCACAGTTTTGCTGGAACAGGTACAGCATACCTCTTACTTTAGAACTAGAACTGCCTTACTCCTAACTTATGGTCTCTGGGGGTTTGCAAATGAATGTGTAAAGTGTTCAGTGAGGTGTCTCTTCTCCTGCAGGTTGGAAATTCAGAGTTATGAGTGCTCAAGAAGTTTTGTTCCACTCAGAGCTTCCCCCTTCCACATCTGTACTCTATCAGGCTTTGGGTAATTTTGTCCTGTGCACATGCAGCTTAATATTCAGCAGAAGACTCAAGGAGGCCAATAAGGCCATTTCTGCATCTCGTCCCCTGAGCAGCTGCCATTTCACTGGCATCCTGCTACACAAAATCTAGCTAAGCCAGCAATTGTACACTCTGATTTGTTTATTCCATGGAGGAAGTCTGCTGGCCAATGTTAGGGTTCCACTTTCCTAGGCCAGTTTTTGCCTAATGCTCCCCAGCCCAAGAAGAAAGCTGAGGCATATGTGGAGTTTACACCTTGTGCTCTACTTTTATAAAGTAGCATTGGCCTGTTCTGTACTACCTGTTGTTTAATGCATAGAAATAATTGCACTATATATTTTGTCCTGTTTTAAGAGTTTTTGGGAGGAGGATAAATTCTATATCCATTATCAAGTCCTGGCCAAAACTGAAAATTCTGTGAGAAGGTTTATAATTATAGATTCACATTATATAGTAGCGGGATGATACATGGATTTTCCCTTTTATGCATTAAATAGGCAACATCTGTTTTTCTAGGAATTTTTCCATTTCATCTAAATGAACCATTGGCGTAAAATGGTTCAGATTTTCCTCCTGTTATACTTTTAGTTTCCATAGGGACTTAAGTATGCCCATTTTCAATTCTTGGTATGAGTTATTTCAACCTTGCATGATTTGCATTTTGATCAGTCTTGCCAGTAATTATCAATTTCATAAACAATTCCAAGAATCATGTGTGGCTTTGCTGATCATCTGTAAAGTAAGTTTATTTGCAATTTAATTCCTTTCTCTTTTTGTCTTTATCTCTTCCTTCCTTTATATTTTTAGTATTTCATTTTTCCCCAATTTCTTAGAAATCATTTCCTAAGTAATTTACTTTCTGCCCCTCCCCCCTTAATAGAAATTAATTCAAGGCTGCAAATTACTTTCTAAGCTGTATTTTAGATAATTACCACATTTTAATATGCTATATTTCATTAAAATTCATTTTTAAATATTTTCAAATTTCTAATTTGTTTTTTTAAGGAAAAGTATACTGCATAATTTCCATTTGTTTATATGTGGATTTATTATTATTATTAGCCTATTTTCAACTTATTCATAAAATATTATCTGCATGGCATCAATCCACAGAGATTTATTATTATTGATTTACTGGCCATGATACAGTTAACATGCATAAATGCACTGCTCTACAGGTGAATTGAATGTTATCTTCATTAAACAGCCTTCTTTTTGTGGCTTAGTATAGTTAATTCTGTCTCTAAAGTCTATTTCATTTAAATTAGTGTAGCTACTAGAACACTTTCCAAATACCATAGTACAATCAGGCATTGAAAAGATTCAAATTATACTTCAGGGTCTGGGTGAGCTGTCATATTTTCACTTGGCCCTTCCTTCTAGGGTATAATTTTGTGGAGAACAGTCAGAAAACAGAACACTCAGGCAAACTTTCTTTTTTTTTTTTTTTTTTTTTTTTTTTTTTTTTTTTTTTTATTTGATTTTTTATTATTTTTATTGTGGGTAAAAATCAAATTTTTCACAATATATACCAATAATAGGCAAACTTTCAATTATCTTTTTTTTATCCTCCTTGAGCCATAAACAATTAAAACTCTGGTACCTTCCAATCCGTTAACTCATAATTTCCAGAATCTTCAGGCTTTCGTCACTGGGGATACTTTATTCTGACTCTTGTCTTCTTTTCGACATAACAGTATGCAACAATTAATTCTATAGGCCCAGGGATAAATATTTTTATATTATTTGGACGAAATGTAAATCCAATTTGTTTTTTCAAATTCTTAAACTCTGCTTTTCTTGTCTCATTACACTTTATAAAGGAAATAAATTGTCGGAGGTATAACAGACATTCTCATTCTCTTCATGGAAATGCTTCTAGATTTTTCCTGCAGTCTATGATACTAAGACTGTTTACCAGATTCTATTTCAGATTATGAAAGCTTCACATTATTCCTTGTTGCTTATTTTGTTTCACGAATATGTTCTGAAATTTTTGCAATGCTTTTTATGTGTAGTTTTAAACAAATGCATCTTTTCTTTAAGCATCTCTTTAATATTGTTTTACATTAAGAGATTTTCTGGGTTTGCATATTCTCATATGCAATATGATATGATATGATATGATATTCTCATATCATTTTGAGATATCATTTTGATAATACTTAAATAATTTTTATTTTATTAATGAGTACTAAAAGGATAAAGTTTTCTTTTTATTATATTATACTTATTTGCTTATTTGTTTCTCTAACAAGGTAATACTAGACTCATAACATAAATTAGTTTTTTTCTCTCAATTATATTCTCTTGTAAGTAAAGTTACATATTGCTTGAAATTGAGGTAAAATTCAATTTATATTTTTAGAAAATCACAAAATGCTTCTAAGTTTCCAAATCTATATGGCTTAAAATAGTGTACAGTATTCTTTTCTGAATTATATACATATATATTTTAATGCTGGAATATCTCCATCTGTCTATCTATCTAGAGAGAAAGTACATTATTTGAAACCTGGCTTATTTCAATCCAAACAAATCACAGTTACGTATGCTGAATTTATGTTTCACTGCATTGCTATTTTTCAATAAAATTTTACCACCCATCGCACTTGTTTCTTTCCATCTACTCTTTTTTTATTTATTTTTATTTTTTAGGAAGTACTGGGGATTGCACCTGGGACCTTGTACTTAGGAAGCAGCAGGTGCTCAACACCTGAGCTCCTCCATCTACTTTTTAAACATCTAATTTATTGATTTTTGTACGTTGTGTTGTATAATCAATTATACACATTCATTGGTTTTAATAAATAGATTATTTAAAATATTTACAATTTTCAACTTTTTGATATTCAGTTGAATTAGTCTAATGATGATAAAAACAATAAATAACTTCTTACAGTGCACTTACTATGTAACAGGCAGTGTTATAAGTTCTTAATATATATTAATTCATTTTATACCCCAGTATACTATACTATTTATTGTACAGCATGATTTTTTAATATTAATTTTATTTTTCACTGAATTTAAAGCTGCATACCTACTATATGTGTATTTTGTGTATATCATGTATAATATATATATGTGTGCTTATGCTCTCAGGGAAGTTTTTTAGCTTCATCAAAAACAAAGTATTTCTAACTGACTAAAGTGATTCCATATTTATTTTTGCTTCCAAAACACATCAAATGTGCTGAAGAAAAGCATATACTATAGATTTAGAATCTAAAACCACTGGAAAAATGGTAAGTTTAAAAATAATGTGAGATAAATGATCATTTGGAAATGAATGAAATTAAGAATCTAAAAACATATTTTTTAAAAAGTTAAGTATTTTGCAGTAAGTATAGGAAACTTAAGGAAATAACATGTGAGTACTTTTGGAACATTGAGATTCTAAAGATCTTTCTACACATGATAACAAAAGCCATAATGATTAAAGAAAAAGTGAGAGACAGAGAGGATAATTTTATAGAGTGGTCTACAGTAAAATATGTGGATGAAAAAAATTTTAATGTTAATCTCTGCTTGGAAATTACATCTAACCTAAATTATATAAGGTAAACAAACTGTTAACATCTTGCACAGTTCTTTTCCAAATTAATATATAAGTTTGAATAATCAATGAAAAAACATAAAATAACATGATGAGTGTACAGAAGATAGGAAAATATCTATAGAAAATATCTACAGAAAATATCTACAGAAGATAGGAAAATATGCAGATAACCAATACACACTTTCAGTTACCCTAAAATGTTAATGATGGCCTGTGGTTAACAGTATAAATATGAGAGTGGTCTCTCATGAACTATAACAAATGCACAATACTAATACACAGCATGAATAATAAAGGGTGCATGGAATTAATATACCAAGAGTACCTTATGGACCCTAGTTAGTGGCAATCGTCTGATCATGTTGTTTCATAATCTGTAACAAAATGTTCCACAACAATGTAAGGTGTTGGTGAAGGGGAGATGGATGGCAATTCGGCACATTAGGTTTGGTTCTTTTGTAAGCTCACAATTTCTATAATTAAAAAAATAATAATTAAAAAATTAAAAACTTAAGCAAAGGAATTGATAAGATTTTCATTTCTCCCAACATTGATCCCCAACTTCCTGGAGGAGATTCAGAATTCCTTAACACCTAAGTCTGATCTCCTGAAACACTCTTATCTGTTGAAACCCAGAGAGAATGCACCGGTACTCCAATGGGCTTAGCCATCATTGTGGACTCCCGGGGCAGGAAGGTGGGCAGTCGCGGTGGTCTCTGGAATGTCGATCCCTTTGCACCTACCTGCTGCTGCTGTCTGCAAAACTCTTCTCTAGACTGTAGCGTGACAAGTCTCTCACTCCGCTCAAGTCTCTGCTCAAATGCCACCAATTCGAAGAAGCCATCTCTGAGAACCCCATCGTCTAGAGCAGCCCTGCCACTCTCGAGCTCCTTGCCTTGTATTGGTTTGCTTCACAGGGACCATGGCTTCCTGATTTGATATCTATCTGCTATATTGTCTGCATTCCCCGCTAAAAGGTAAGCTCCATGAGGACAGGCAATTTGCTTTTCTTGTCCACTATTGTATCCCCAGCACCTCGTACAGTTAACTGGTAATTAGAAGATGCTGAATAAATAGGTTTTGGGTAAATTAATTAATTAATTAATAGTCAGTGTCCCTGAGAAGTAGGACGGGCTTTGCCAATGGGCTTCCTCCATGAGATGATAAGAATAGAGACCTGTGCCAAAAATCTCTGTGCTTGATGACTCAGATGTCTCCCTAAATGAAACTCCGCAGTTTGGTGTAAGGCTTCACTCACTGTTAAGATGGAAACCTCTGCCAGATAAGAAATCATGTCTTCACAGAATGTTGGGACTGAAGGGATCTGACGTCCAAGTCCCTGAGCAGGGAACGGAGCCCAGAGTGAGGATGGGGTCATGCCAACAGTAGCAACTAATATCCGCAAAGCACTTTGTAGTTTACAAAGCATCTTCATATCCTTTTGAGTAGTGGTAATACTGGGTACCATTATTATTATATGTAAATACAGTTATTAGTCATAACTGCATTTTGCAGATGAACCAGGTAAAGCTCAGAGAGGCTGTGACTTGTAGAAGTCACATAGTCAGGGACTGGAGAAGTTAGCCTCAACAGCAGGACTTCTGGCTCCAGCTCCAGCCCTCCTCCACAAGGAAAAGGGATGAATAGCCTTTAGCTACTCACAAACATGCCAAGAACCAACGCAGTGCTCCAGATTTTCCAAGGAAACTTCTAGTGTTTAATCCAGTGCGGCTGCTCATGACACTCAGCTGCAGAAGTCTGTCCCTTCCATGATACTAAGGGGGGAGATGGTTGGTCCAACATACAAAAGCTCAGTATAGACCGTGTGTCATTATTTTCAATTTGTGACAATTAATTTGCTTGGGGAACAAGTGTGTTCAGGATGTTCAGTGGTTACATTAACATGCAATGTAAAAGCAAACATTTATGCATCCTTTAAGAATGTTAATTAAAACAAAAAAATGAGGTAATTTTGCCCTTAAATTAGTAAAAAATACAATAATGTAAATTAAATTTTATAGATGAGGTTATAGAGAAGAAATAAACTAATTAAAAGGAGTTTAAAAATTTTTGGAGTGCAATTTAGCAATTGCATTGAAATCCTAAAAGAGAGGTTTATGTGTTAACTCAGCAATTTTTCTAATAAGAGTTCATTTTTATGAAGTAATTCATTTTCCCTCAAACCATATATGGTCAAATGTAGGATTAGTTATATTAAAGACATTTGTGAACACCCTATGCAAAAAATAAAGCAATAATTAAAATAAATGATATTACAAATTTGCAATCTATACAAAATATGCAATATACTATACATACACACAAGATATACAATGGTTTATTATTCATGACATATAAATAAACAATTTGAAATAGATTTTAGGTGTGTATATGTGAACCCATTTAGTTTAACTGAAAAATGTCTTCAGAATATTTTTAGGTGAGAAAATACTTCTGGCAGAATAAAAATCATCCTTTTCAATTTCAAAATTATATTTGCCTCAAGTTGAATACCATTATAATAAATAATGATTGCATAAAACTCAGAATGATGCAAATGCATTAGAGTTTATATGGCTATTTTAGCAGCTTAGTTCTTGCTCCCAAATGTTAAAAAACACTGCTCTCAGAGGTCTTCCAGAGAGTTGTTGTCCAGAATTCCAAGCTTTGGATAATTGACACATTAATTTCTATTTTTTCTATTTTTTCTAAGAATATTTATTATTAAAACTTTGCATAGTTCTCCATTAGCTTGAAACAGCTGGCTAACTATCAACGAGTTATATGTTTGTGTGTAAATATATATATAAATATTATATAATGCATTTCATTGTAAAATGTGCATTATATATTGATAACTAGTAATTAAAAAATATATATATTAGCAGTATCACATTCTTGCCTATTCGTTAAAGTCAGTTCCAGAAAGGGTATCTCCATAAGAGGTACAGTTACTTAATAATATTTCTTAATCAGCTAAGGCATTTTTAGACCAGTGATCTGGGAACATGGAGAAACATATTAAGAACTTTCTTCAGAAATAGCGAAACAGATGTGTTTCTGATTTCCTTTGCAAAAAACATACTCGTTATTGATTAAATTTTAAATTCAGATTAATTATTTGAAATGATTAACTTAAGAAATAGATTGTCATTTGGGGAAAGGACAAAAGTTTTCATGAGACACTTCTTATAACCTTGCTTCTCCCTCACAAAACCATTTTCTCTAAGCTTTATGAGTAGTGCGCACTTTATTATATGAGAACTTCGAGAACTAGCTATTTTATTGAGCATGTTTTCCCATTGCATGTCACTTAATTTTTTAGACTTTGTTATTGGATGCACCAAGGAATTCTATGTCTATTGGAGAGATGTTATGTCAACTTTACTTTCAGTTAAAGCTCCATGTGGACAGATTTTCCTTATCCAGTTCACTACCATTTCTCCTAGGCCAGATGAGATGCAGTTCTCTTTCATAAGTGCTGTAAATGAAGAAAAATAAGGGAGGGAAGATATAATGGTGTTATATTGCATAAATAAATTAACTAAATGTACCTGGAGGAGGGTTACCCTTTAAACTCATATTGGGTTGTTGACTATGGAAGATGGAAGAGAGGGAAAAAGCCTAATAAAATCTACCTGTGGAATTACAGGCAAATTCTCTGTATTTATTTACCAACATGAAAACTTAGCAGGTTTTTTTTTAAAAGAATAATAAGAGAATAGAAAACAGAGACATAACATTTATCAAACAGCAGATTTTCTTATAAGAAATACTTAATTCTTCTAAGACAACAAACTGTGCTAAGAATGTGAGAAGCAATCTCTGTTAAGAATCTACATAACATACTTTGAATCCTTGTGCAGTGTTATGGAACGCTCGTTAGCAAAATGTTTTTAACCTATTTGCATATTTGTCATAAATAACACTTTTATCAAATTGTTTATGTAATTCTATTTCTGGAAAGGAATGGTGGTGACACATAATAAAAACATTTTTATGAAAACATGTTGTGAAAAATATTCAGAAACACATTCTAGCTCATTCCCTGATACTTCTTTCTCCAGGTGGAGTTATTTCAAAACCTTTCCCATTTCCTTGCCTCTAGTGTTAGAGATATTTCTTGCACATGGAAACTGGCTCTCTTTCCTATAGTTAAGAAATTTCCCTGATTGCACCACAAAACCATAGTAGAAAAGTTATTTGAATTCCTTATAAATAATTAATCTTCAAACATCCCACTCCAACGATTGACAACATTCCTTCTTCCAGTGATGGTTAAAGAAAATGGGAGAGAAAACATTCAGCAAGTCAGATCATGGAAGGCTTTAAAGCTATTGGGAAATGTTGAGTTTTCACTGCAGTTAGAAAAAAGCCACCAGAGACTTTTAACATCAAAAGACTGTCCTTTAGGAGAATATGAATGTATTTTTTAAAAAATGTATTCATTCTTTGGAATGAAACTGTTAATGGAAGGGAAAAAAGGAGTGCTGCTTAGGTTTCTATTGTAGATAATATAATCCACTCTATCTTGCTCAGGCAGTAAAAGAATTAATTCAGGGAGCAGATGTTTTGAAATCATTGGAGGTGCATGGGGAATAGGCTCTAGGCCAAGCTTCTGGGGATACTTGCATGATAGAACTGCCCCTTCCCCAAGGATGCAGCTATGTCCACCATGGTCAGAAAAGAATTTAATGCCATGGAGCTGGGACATAGGAAGCTACTTGCTCAGGAACCAAACTATTTCAGCTGTGATCCCATGCCAACGAAAGTCCTGTGCCCCACCAAACCCAGGACACCGGAATCTTTGCTGAAACTACCACCAAAAAAAAAATTTTTTTTTTAAGATCTTTATATCAGAATCTGTAAAATCAGCAGAAGGAGTAGAATTCTCAATAAAGCCTCATATCTATCTTCTTAATATCTCATGAGTGCATCGGCTGGGCAGAATTCAGGTATGTGCCAAGCCTGGGAGGTAATGTGTAACTTTCCAGGCTCTAGGATATTTTAAGAAATGCAATAAGGCCTTTGGCATGTGGTTAATAAACTCATCTGCTATATCTACCACAACCAGGAAGGAAGAGAATGTGCAGTAATGTAACATTTCAAGCTGAATAAGGAATGTCTCATAAGCAAACAAATCAAGTGAATACAAGAAAGAGTATATTCTCTTGAGAGATATTTCTCTTTGAGATCAACAGAGACCCTACTTAATTTTGGAGAATAATCCCCGGCCCCCCCCCAATCCTCATATTGCTCTAGACAGCTGGTCAGATTTACAAATTTAAAGCAAATTTTGTATTTTTGCCTAGCGCGTATTCTGGCTCACTCCTTTCTCCCATTTCCCTACTTTCTTGAGCATAGGAAACCAAAAAAAAAAAAAAAAACAGTTGAAGAAATATTATTTCAAAAGAGCAAGCAAGCAAACCCTTTTACGATTTTCTTTTACTTTGAATGCTTCTTATAGTGCTGTGACCATTCAGACAAAATCAATGTAATCCTGCTTTATATTATAAATCAAAGGGGAGACAGGAGCTGAAATATTGTATAGAAATGGTCTCTACAATTCCCTGCAAAAAGCCTCAAGATTCCATTATCTGCAAAATGTATCACTGCCTGGCTGTGAGGTCAAACCACACATGTCAGTCTCTGAAGTTATTTAAAAGGATACACTGAATACAGGACATAATTAGAGAAGCCTGCAAAATGCACACAGAGGACAAATCTGTTTTGCAGCAAAGCTTAAAAGCATAGACTCCAACCAGTCAAAATAATTTTTATGAAGCTACTCTGAGGCTGTTTAATTGTAAATGTAGCCATCTGCAATTATATTTCTTACTTATCTGAATCTCATACAGATGGTAATCCCGTTTTACCTTCCAGGAAGGCAAAAAATTACAATTTCAACGTGTTTAGAGGAGCTTATGTTTACAGTTTCATGTGATGAGGTGGGTAGATGGGCATGTAAAGAATAGCTCAGACATTGCAACAGATGGACTACAGGAGTGTCCCATTCATGAAATGCTCGTTTTTATTGAATGTGCCATTGAATAGGGTTACCCCAGAACTCTGCCGGCATTTCGAGGATTATAGACCTTGAGCTGGGAAAGTCAAGGCAGAGAGGTGAACCATTATGCTCAGTAAAACAAGTAAAAGCAGAGACTGAAGTTCAAATTGGCAATCTCTCAGTCAACCTCTCTGAGTATTCAACTAGGAAAAAGACAGAAATGCCCAGTAAATTCAGCAGGATGTCAGTCATCAGTGATACGGACTATTTATGAAGATAAGAATAATGGAAACTGAGTCCCAGTTAGATTTAAGAAGAGATGGTAAGTGTGGTACATTTGTTAAAATTAATGAGCACATAGGGGGAGGGAGTGGGCATATAGATATCTCTTATATTTTTTATGTAACATTTATGTAATCTAAAGCTTCTTTAAAAATAAAAAATTAAAAATAAATAAAAATAATTAATAATTATTAATTAATAATAATAAAAACAGTAAGTAAGAAAAAGCAGTGATGATTGAGGACAAGAAAGAATCCACAATGATATGGAAAGAAAGTGAACAGAATAGCGTCTTTCTCCTTAACATTCAGAATCTACTAGGGAAAGCAGGCTTAGGAACGCATTCAGCAGTGAGAGGGTTAGGATGCTGGTTTAAACATAGAAGGCCAAGGATGAACCATTCTGCACAAAACCAAAATAAAGGTCTTTCTGGCATGAGTTGTGGTTATTTTTGTTGCTTCAGGTTTTGAATAATACATAAAATGTGTCACAAATTCTACAAATAAACACCCCTTTCCCTCTTTCCTCTTTTGTGGAGGTAGAAATAATATATATGATGGATTTCCCTCCAGAAGAGAGTAAATTTTTCAATTAAAGAAACATGATTTTATGGTTCTGGTTCTTTATGTTATCAATTTCCTAAGTGGTTAGACCAACAATACCACCTCAGTATATCAATACTAATTTCACTTTGACACTCATGATGAATATTATAAAGTTTTGATATATTTATTGATTCAAATGAGTATTGTGTTCTGATTATTTGTAACTCCCTGAAAACTAGGTAGATTGAAGAAAGAGAATGATATTGTTGCCTGGCTGATAAAACCTTTGCTGGATTTAAAAAAATCTGGCCTGGTTGGATAAGATAATACCACACTTTTTATTGTTCAATGACACCATATTTCCCAAAACACCTAAAGGAAATGACTTATTAAAAATGAAAAAAAAATTATGGAAAGAATAAATTGTCCAATTAGTAAATACTACTATAAAATTTTTTAACAATAGGACTTAAAAGGTAGAATTAATACCCTTCTTCTAGTCAAACGCTCTACTTTGTCTTAAAAAAATAATGGAACTACTAAGAATTTTATACTAGGTAATCAGGAGCCACTTGCTTGAAGGCACCAGAAATCTAATAAGAGAATGAGAAATTGCTGAGCTGGATCTTGAAGAAGACAGAGACCCATGAAGGAAAGCATTGGGGTGGTGGTGGTGGGGGGGGGTTGGCATGTAAATGCTCCTTGTATATAAATTGAGAGGCCGAGAGCTGAAGAATACATTCAACAACAATTTAAGACTGGGGAGACAGGGATTGAGACTCTGAAAGATTATTTTTCAAGACTATGTATTAAACCTAAAGATGCAGAAACTCCCACGGGAACCACCCCTGAACTACTACTAAGCCTCAAATTATCTCACTGGTTGAAACTCAATTGAGTACTTATTGATTTAAAAGTAAATGGAATAAAGGCTTGGATTAAGTGAAGTATATTTGCAAACTGTATAAAATGTGCTATTATATGCTTTTATTTCCTATATGCATATCTAAGAACACAAGAATATTAAAAAATTAAAAATGGAAAATATTCTACTCAAGTTCCAAAGAAAACCAAGATGCTATCTACATTAATATAATACAGGGGAGTCTATAATAGCAAAAATGAATACTGGTGGTAAAGAGAGTAATTTCATGATAATAAAGGCTTTTATTCATGATGAAGATATTTCAAATTTAAAGTGGGATATATCTTAAAAATAAAGCCTCCAGATATATAAATGGTATGAGTTATAAAATTCAAAGGAAAATTTGACTAATCAAACTGGTAGATTTATACATTTCTTCACAATTGATAGAAAAAGTAGACCATGAATTTATAAATATAAGGAAAAGTTAAAGAACATAATTGAGAAACTCGGCTTATCTGTTCTAAGAAACATTGCACAAAGTAACTGCACACCATGTATTCTTTTCACGTTCATATCAAATATTGAAAATCTGCAAGCATATGCTGAACCACAAAACAAAACTAAACAAATTTCAAAGGACTGAAATAAAGCAAGTGCACTTAAGCTAGAAATCAATAATAATAACAATAAAATGCAAATATCCATAATTTTTGGAAATTTGGAAATATATTTTTAAATAACCCATGGATAAAAGATTAACTCATTAAGGGAATCAGTAAATGTTGTAAATAGAAAAAATGTTCTACATATTACAACTGGAATATATTAAATTTATGATTGCAGGGAAAAAGCTTTAAATGCAATCATTAGAAAAGAAGAAAGTAGAAAATCAATGAACTAAATCTTTTTCTCTAGTAGAGTGTAAACACTGCTACAACCAAAAGAAAGTAGATGGAATAAAAGAATAAAGATCAAAATCAGAACAGAATGAATGGAGAAGAATATAAACATAAAATAGAATCAACAAATGATAAAAATTAATAATATATTTGAAAAATCATGTTAGGGCTGAATATAAAAAAAAATCTCACAGGAAATGTCAGTTATGAAAATGATTCATTACCAAATAGAATTTATAACATTAAAGAAACAATAAATGGGACATAACTTCTCTATGCCAAAATATGTACACATTTAGGAGAAAGGTACAAATTCACAGAAACTTCAATGCTGAATAAACACAGTTTTAAAAAGAAAAAAGAGAGAGAGAAATAGATTGATTCCATAACTTAAATCCTAACAGCAAAGAAATCTTCCAGCCCACATGGTCTTTAATTAGTGAAGCTAAATACTTAAGAAATAATTCCAAATATGAACTAAATCTTTCTGAGAAAATATAAAGAGAAAAAAAATTCTAACTGGTCTTATAATGTCAAAATATCACTCTAATAAAAAGGAAAAATTCAGGCCAATCTCAATTATAAATGCAGATATTAAAAAAATCTTAAAATATTAGCAAACAGAATGAATCAATATGTGAAAAGCAAAATATATTGTAACAAATATGAGTTTATTTTAAGGATTCCAGGTTTAGTTTCACATTGAAATTAAAAATTTTAGTTTATTATATTATCAGTATAAAGAAGAAAGACCATGTTGACATTTTGATCAATTCAGGGAATTTATTTTAAATAAATTTCAAGACTCATTTTTACTTTCAAACATCCTAAAAATTAGGAATGAAAGAAAATGTCATTAATTTGATAAAACATGTGTATTTGTTAGCTATTGCTGCTAAACAAAACAAACATTTATCTCTCACTGTCTGTGGTTCATAAATGTGGGTGCAGCTTGGACAAGTGCCTCTGACTCAGGGTCCCTCTCAAGGATGAAATCAGGGTACAGGAGGGATTGGCAGAAACTCATCCAGGCTGAACTTCTGGAGGAAACACTTCCTAACTCACTCATGTGGCTATTGACAGGTCTCAGAAGATCCGTTTCCAAGTCCACTCCCACGTTTATAAATTCACATGTGCGTTCACTCACGTGGTCTCAGCTCCTCACTGGTTGTCTCCCAGGGACATCAGTACCTCACCACGTGGGTCTCTCCTTAAGACTACTCAAAACATTGCGGCTAGCTTCCCACACAGCAAGGGCTCCAAGAGCCAGAGAGGAAAAGAACAGAAGATAATCCATTATTGGAAGTGACATTGCATCATTTCTGTGTATTCTATTCTTTAGAAGCGAGTCACACACAAGAACTACAGATTACACAAAGGATCACTGCTACCTGAAGGCGGGGTCATAGTAAGCTACCTGAAACCCTGCCTACTATATGCTGTCTACAGTAACAAAACAGCAGCAAAACCAGACCTATGGCAATCCTCAGATTTACAGGAAAATGTCAAAAGTGGTTTCTCTGAGCCTAGGAGTGAATCTTGATATTCTCCCCCTTATTAAATATTGAACTGGAAGTCATACCCAAGGCTATAAGGCAAGAATATAAATAGCTTTAAGATTCAAAGTAACAACAAAATACATAATGGTTATTTTCAGATGGCATAATGCTGTAGGCATAAAGCAAATAAAAAATCTACAAAGAACATGGGTTTAAAAGTGATTATTTCAAGAGTTATTAAAAATAGCATCAAAAATAAAATAAATATATGTAGTAATAAATTTAATAAAAAATGTGGAGGCCTCTATATTGAAAGCTCTAAAGCACTATTGAGAGGTAATAAAGAATATCTCAATAAGAAGAGGAATATACTGTGTTACCATATTCATAAACTAAAAATCATAAAATTTCAAAGATGTTGATCCTCCCCCATGCCAGAATAGTCAAAATTCCAGCAGGCTTTTGATACCATTGTTGTACTTGACAAAGCAATCTAATTTTTAAAATATAATATATACATATGTGTGTATGTGTGTGAAAGGAAGTTATGACTTATTCTACTAGTTAACAAGCCATTTTATTTATATTATGCAGGTACATTAATGAAAACAATATGATATTAGAACAGAATGAGAAAAAGTCCAATGGCAGAGAATAAAGAATGAGAAAGAACCTTGCAAATATGGCCACTTTACTTATGACAAAAAGTAAACTTATTAAGTGAGAAATGAAAAAGACTAACCGTTAAAAATAGACTGCTCTATTTGAAACAGTAAATGTTTCTGTTTATTGAAGATACAGTTAAGAGAGAAAAGAAAGGCTAACAATCAGAAGAAGATACAGGCAACATATATATTCCTCTGAGATTTGGGACCAGGATATTATAAAAGAGAACTCAAAGGAAAAATGTGCATAAGATTTGAACTGCAACTTTACAAAAGATGGAATTAAATGGCTAAAAATTATGAAAATTTGTGCAAACTCATTCATAATAAGGACAATGTACATTAAATGTGCTGAGTTACCAATGTTATATAATTTGATTTATTCACTTTTCTTCATGGGTGTCATATTTCACAACAGTAAATAATTATGAAAATACCTGGCTCACAATGAATGGATCCATGATCAAATTTCCATTAAGTAGATATATCTTATTTTAAATTTTATTTTGATAGATACCACTAACGCTAAATACATTAACGCTTACATTCAAATTAACAATCAGACATTAAAGAGAACCCATTTAAATAGACTAAACACAATAAATAAGGCCTAGGGTGATAGGTAAACTTAAACTATTTAATTTTCATTAGTTAATCATTTCAATGTTGCTAAATCGACAATTATTTACACCATCTATCTACTTAAGAATTTTTTTTTTGCATTCTTATGGGATGGTAGAAGAGAGTAGCCCGGCTTTTTATTTTTGGAAATTTGTCACCTTTTCAACAATTGTCTTGCTAGTGTCGCTTCAGAATGTTTTACATATATATGAAATTTTGTATTTCACAGAGTGATTTTTCATCTCCCCTCCATGATGCCTCTGAATAAGTTTGTGTAGGAAATTGACTTAATTTTCCGGTGCTAGTAGGTGGAAAGCACTATGATTTGAAATCAGGGTAACTTCATTTAAGTTTCAACATATTATTTTACTTTGTGAACTTGAGGTAGGTAATTAATTTGTTCCTGTTTCAGTTTCATTTCTTCGAAAAGAAGAGAAAATATAGTTTTATTTTTCTCACTAGTTTATTAGGCAAACTCTACCATTTTGGAAATTGCAAATAACTATAGAAGCATTTGAGATGATGATGATTATACTGATGGTGACAAATTTGTGGGGATTGCCTTGGCCTGAAACTTTCTTTTATTTCTCCAAGATCAACTATAAAAAGCATTGTGAAAAATAATCCACATGGAATGAGTATGTACTCCAGCCACATACCCAAAGATTCTAGAAAGTAACTTGGGGCAAAAGAACATTAATATGAAATAATCACTGTAGGCATACATTTGTATCTAAGCAGCAGACTAAAATTAGCCTATACTTCCACTTTCCAGTTTAACTTAAATTCACTAAATAAAAGCCATCTTGATATTTTATTACATTCTTGTATTACTTTCTATTTTGGTTTTAATGTCACTATGTGATAATATAATTTTACAAACCAAGTTAAATATATCTTTTTAAATGAAGCACACATAAGAACAACATATTGATGCCTAATTTAGTCCAAAGTCCTGTTTACAATCTAAACATTAGATTCATTTTATTTATACTGTGACATAATTTAGTTTCCATGGGAACCTAGATGGAGACCAATAGAAGTAGGATGCCATGTACATTATTTCCAATGCAGCAGGGCTTGCCAAGTTCTTTTCCTAAGGTATTTACTAAACATAATTATTTTATTTTGGCAGAGACAGGCAAATTGTTTGCCTTTCAGGCTTATTTCCTTTTTTTTTTTTTTCCCTATTTTATTTAATTCTCCCTAGAGAGACAGAGATATTACCCAAAGTAAACTGGGTTTTGAATTTCTGAGTGGCAGATAATTGTCAAAGAGTTTTAAGCATACCAAATATTTCAGTTAGCCTACAGAATGGACATTGTTTGATCAATCTCCATCATGTCCAACGCATGTAAATTCTACCTTAAACAAAAGTGTTTTTCACTCTCAAACACTGAAACTAAAGCTAAGAGAATAGAAAAGCCAAATTTAATAAAATTCCTTGTTATCACACTCCTAATTACATTATGCAGTCTCTGATTCATTTTTAAATGCTGGGGCTAAGACATATGCTTCTTTCACTCTTAATTTGTAGTGTCAGTTCATGGATGTTTTCAGAACATCACAAAGCCTGGTGATGTAGAAAAACTTCATATAGAACTCATGACAAGCAAACATTTGAAATATGTCAGGATCAGAAATCTTTTAAATTAACATAAAAACAAAATATCTTCAATATATATCATTTGAATGGATATTATGAACCCAAATTCTGCTAGATTATGATGTAAGAAGAGAGCTGAAAGAGAGCACTCATGTCTTCAAGGAGCCTAACAATAGGGCAAAGACTGTCTTAGTTTCAAGGTTGGATGACA
The DNA here is from genome assembly GCA_029593785.1 of Cabassous unicinctus. NCBI lineage: Eukaryota > Metazoa > Chordata > Mammalia > Cingulata > Chlamyphoridae > Cabassous > Cabassous unicinctus. The sequence goes on from JAQZBX010003841.1 coordinate 26,419, forward strand.
AATACAACACAGCAGTATGGTTTAAAGAACAGGAATTTATTGACTTACAATTTCAGAGGCTAGAAGACTTGCTTCCTTCAGAAGTAGTATTTTCTGGCTAGCTGGCAATATTTGGGTGTCTTGGCTTTCCCCTTTCTTCTGGCTTCCATTGACTTTTTTTTTTATTCCTCCATTTTTTAAAAAAATTTTATTGTGGGTAAAAATCAAATTTTTCATAATACATACCAATAGTTATAAAATGATATATAAATACATATGCATATATGTGCATTTGCTTACATAAATGTTATTATATATATATATATATTTTTTTTTAAAGGTGCTTAGATTACCTAAATATTACTCAGAAATTACAGGGATTCCCATGTTCCCCACCTCCCACACCTCCCACAACATCCCACACCAACATCCTTCATCAGTGTGGCACATCACCTGCAATGGATATACACAACCTGGGGCCTTGCCACCAAGCATAGGCCACAGTTCACATCGTAGACCACACTCTCTCCCACACAGTTCTGCATGGTATATGCTGATGGAAAATGGCCTATATCCGTCGCCGCAACACCACTCAGGACAACCCCCAAGTCCCGAAAAAGGCCCTGTCTTTCAACTGCCCTTCCCCTCCCTGCCCCAAAAGCGTCCAGTGGCCACCGGCTCCACCTCACTGTTATAATTTCTTCTATTGCTTGAATCACAATATGTCTACAACAGAATACCATTAAGTCCACTCTAGTCCATAGCTCTTCCCCCAATCCTGAGGGGACTGGGATGATGATGTCCACTCCACCTCCAAGTGAGAGAGGGCTTACATCTCATGGATACGGTGGATGGGATTATCCTGCCTTCAGCTGCAGGCCCTCTCCATTCCCTGGGATGGCCGTTGCCCATTGTTATCTCCTCGCCAGGTGACTTGGATGAGTCCATTGAGGTGTAGGGTAGGAGGTGCAGTTCCACCGAGATTCCAGGCACAGCTGGCAAATGGACAGGCCAGAGGCTCCAGTCTCTGGAAGTACACCTAAAAACTCCAGCATCACATATATGTTTGAATAGAAGGGGCTGATGGGCCATGTGCAGGGAGGACTTGTTTGAGTCCAACTCTGTCACTCTCAGGAACACAGATTCCAAAGAAGAGCCCACTAATGTTTATAAAACCTTGGGTTAAAATAGCATCAGACCTATCCTAATTCAGTTGGCCACACTTTCACTAAAATAACCCCTTCAAAAGGTCCTCTTTACAATGGGTTCACACCAACTAGAATGGATTAAAATTAAGAGCATGGCTTTTTTTTTATGGGCTGCATAACTCAACCTGCCACACACACACACGTATATACTCATGCTCAGACACACAATCATGACAGCTGACAAAATAATACAGGAATTGATAAAGTGATATTGAAGCATGTACTGTTATAAGGAATGAAACAGAGGAACTAAAATTTAATGATGATTCCTTATTTGTTTATATATATGTGTGTGTACATACATATATATATATATATATATATATATATATATACAAGTTATATATGTAACTTAGAAAGTACAGTTTAGGTAATATTGGCCAAAAGAAAAAGTATGCTACTGTCTTGTTTTATTTAATATGTTTTAAGCTGTAAATCCTGTGCTTCACCAGTATTTGTTGGAAACATTTTTTTTTTGCTCTCTTGCACTCAGCAATATTTCTGCTTTTATGAGGAATCTCTTCTTAAATATGATCATTAATGCTAAAGGTAGTGCTTCTAGCATTTTTAGGTGTCTGTTTTTCCTGCTGTGTCCACTTCCCTTTTCTCTATGCTGAAATCCCATTCATTTTTTACCCTGGGTGATATCCTGAGTAGCAGTCACTTTCCTTGTTTTCAGATCACTGATATCATAAATATTTCTTTATGAAAGATAACAAAATTTCTTTCTTTCATTCTCATCATCACTAATGACTTTAACATATATATCATTTCCTTTCATATTTTATTTTTCCTTTTCTACCAGAAAGGTTTCCTTAATCTTTTTTGGTTTTCCTACTTACTATTTTTTTCTTGGAATGCCTTTTTTCATTTTGAAGATAACTATCTATATTATCATTGGAAATCTATCCATTTCCTAGCATCTATCTATCTATCTACCTATCTATCCATCCATCTATCTCATCTGTCTATCATATGTACATATTTATTATCTCTCTGTATGTATGCAGTTTCTATGGAATAAGAGAAAGAATTAGCCTCTGGATCCTTATTGAAGGTGGCATGTGATCTCTGGTGTTGAAATAAGGGTAGATGTCAATTGAAGAGTTAAGCATTCTGAATAGAGGGAAAAGCTTGAGAAAATGGCTGGAAGGACCCAGCAAACTATTGTCATAAGCCTTATATGTCATATTCATGGATCTCATAATAGTGGAACTTAAGGTTCTCCTGAAACTCTATTCTTTCCCTCTCACACTTTATTGGGGTAAATGTTAATTTATGCATTCTGCTCTGATAGCTGCTGTTACTGTCAAGTCATTCACAAAACTCCACAAATACAAATACTTCTACCTACTAGTGGGTTATTATCTTCTTATTGTTATATAGTACAGCCCCCAAAACTCCTAACCGGATAAAAGCACACTGTTCCCGAAATTTTGGAGATTTATCTGTTTAGATACAGGTGCAATTATTCTCTAAACATATACCTACCTGCACTATACAATACCAGTGAAGGTCACTGATCTATTGCATGACATTTTATTATGTACCTAAGTACACACAAAATAATAACAAGACATGTTTGTGATTGAGTTCAATGGAAAAGGTCTCTGTCTTTAGTAGGTCACAAATTAACATGGAATGTAGATTAAAAAAATACAATAAAAAGGAAGCATATGTCTGCATACAGTGTAACTCAAAAATAGCCAGATATTCAAGATATTTAGGGAGTCACCTAGCAGAAATTAGATTTTCAAATTGTATACAAAATGCTATATACTCATTATAATGGTGATGTCATTATTTCATTAAAATTAATATAATAAGATAAAAGACAAGTTAATAAACTCATATGAATATTCAAATAATACTTATAATCTAACACTCACCCACAGAAGGAAAGGAGGGAGGAAGGGAGGGAGGGAGGAAGGGAGGAAGGAAGAAAGGAAGGAAGGAGGGAAGGAAGGAAGGAAGGAAGGAAGGAAGGAAGGAAGGAAGGAAGGAAGGAAAGAAAGAAAAGACTGCACTGCCCTACACTACATTTGCTCCCACCTCTGGCATTGAACCATCCAATCATCTCACTATAAATTATTCCCTTTGCAAACTTTGTGGTAATTAGTCTTTTTGTTGTTGTTTTTCACAACGTAATCACTGATTTATTCATCCCCCCAAATAAAGTCTCATTTTACCTGCTATTTTTTCGAACTATATATGATTGGAACCACTGTGTATGAATTTCTTTGTAACTTTTCTGTCACCTTCAATATTATTTATCAAAACTGTAGTGTGATTTTGTAACAATCATTGTTTTTGGAGATAAGGGAGGTTGGGTGGGAGAGAGGGATGAGAGAAAGAGAGAGAGAGTGAGTGAGAGAGAAAGCAGCTCCTTGATGCTTTGAAGATGAAAAAAAATTATCAAAATGTTTACTACTTTTCAGCAAAAGAATTATTTCATTATCTAGCCTCACATATTTTGTGAAACAAATTCATATGCTTATTTGGCAGCTTATTTAACCACAATTACTTTGGAACAATTTCATGAGTCACATGCCAAAAGTTATTATATTAATCCATTTTATTTCTACTTCTTATGAAAAATCTATGTACTGCTTAGCCCCAAGTGATTTCTTTAATGTTTTTTGCCTCTTTAAATTTATCCTTTAAACTTTGAATTTTTGCCTGCATTAACCATTTGCTATCCTCTGTTCAGAACACTGATTTTGATACTTTTCAAATTGTGATTCTCAAAATTTCATCCATGAGACCAGATAACTTTAAGGTAAAGTCATTGATCCCTTCCTTCTATCCCCATTTTCATTTCACTCTCTTTGAGAGTATTTCATTTCATCCTCTTTGAGCATGGGAGTGACAGTATGAGTGTGGGTGGGGAGAAGGGGTGGCATAGCTCTTCCAAGATATTCACAATAAATATTTGCCACCACAATCATCACCATGAGTTGACTGGACGTAGATGATTTCTAGGGCCATCTTTTCCTCCCAGCTTATCTTGCCCTATCTTCTCTGCTTGCTCAATCATTGGGTGTTGGTGTAAGATGGTGTATTTTTGTAAGAATACTCTGTAAAACCTCAGAGACTTGAAGAAATGTATACATTTAGAGAAAAGTTACTAACAGAATCTGGATATTATCTTTGAGGTTTGAGATTTTTCTCATAATCTGTAGGGTCTTTCCTCATACCAGAAACCAATCCATGTGAAGAATTTAAAACTATGAGGGTTGGCAGATACTACCTTTCTTTGCGGAAGAAGTTAACAACTTGACTGTACTGTTGTGAACCTGCTTTTGTTTCAGATCCTGGGATGCTTTCCTTCATCTCTGAAACTTGGAACCATTACCTAATAATTTGTATATACATGAGTTGTATTTTTAACCTTGAACCATATAGCATTTTAATGCTGTTTATTGTCTTTTTACAGCTTTAGAATCTGATTCTGGGATGCTCAGTAGAAATATATATATATATGTGTGTGTGTGTGTGTGTATTTGGCTCTTCAAAATTCATTGGTAAATTTCAGACATAGTCTGATTACAGTTGAATAGGATGTTACTTTACTACCTCATCAGTTAATAGACTTAACATTTTCATTTCTCTCAGGACACTAAAGTACCCAATTTCCCCTTATGTAGGTAGTGATCTTTAACTTGAATTTTTTAGTTCCACTCAGGACAATGCTGGCCCCACTCAAAATGAATACATGATCTGATGATTGAACTGTCTAATAATCACATTCTGTGTAGGGTAGACAAATTAGTTTCAAGTATGAAATAGTCCTACATGTTTTTTTTTATATCACACAGAAATCATAACATTTGTAAAAGCCAAATTATATGAGTCAGAAGAAAACATCAAATTATGCTTCCTTTTTATACTTAAAAAGTCATCTACAAATATATTTTCATTTAATACCCAAGGAACCTTGTAGAGTGAGAAATTAAATATTGCAATAAGCAAATCTTTTTAGAATATCCATTATAGAACATGACATAACTTCATAGATGTTATTTGGTAAATTCCTACTTTATAGAATATCATTATGAATCATATTAAAATTGTGTTGATGTTCACTTTATCAAGTATTTTCAAATACATTATTTTTGTTTCAAATTATTATTCCAACATTATGAGATAGCAAAGCAGTTATAATTACTGGAATTTAAGGAATTGGTAAAAAATTTCAAAGAAAGTGAGTAAGGGAGCTAAAACCAGCGGTCACACTTCCTGCCTCTACTGATGCCCTCATGCTAATGCCAAGCTTCAGGCATTGTATTACAATCAAAGGAAAGGAAGGTAAATAAGGTCACTCATATTACGCTTTTCCTCGATGCCCACTAAATGGATGGAATCTATCCCCAATATCAGTGTTAGTCCCATGGTTCTGTCACTAGTTCACCTCAAGCATTTGTCTTATGTAATTATGCATTATTCTTTTTTTCTTTTTAAAGAACAAAGCAATTTTGCTCTAATCACTCATAATTTCTGAGCAATAGATAGATATGATACAGATGACGATATGGGGAGAGATATATTTATATATACACACATATGTAGCATGATACTCTGATATATATAATTTTGTCTGTTTTGTACTAGAGATATTATTTACTACTGGATTAGTCATCCAAAGGGGTTTTGATGCAGTGTACCAGAAATTTGTTGGCTTTTATAAAGGGTATTTACTTCGGGTAAAAGCTTACAGTTACAAGGCCCTAAAGAGAACAACTCGAGGCTGCGTTCTCACTGAAATCTTTTGCCACCTGTTGAAGCAAGACGGTGGGTGATCTCTGCTTCATCTCTCCACCTTCTTAGCTGCTCAGCTGCTCTGTTCTCTTCAGCTGCAAACTATCAAGCAAATGGCTCATCTCTCTTGCTGGGGCTTTAGCTGTTTGAATCTTCTCCTTTCTGTCCCATGGCAGGACTGAAATGACCAAGTTCTCTCCTCTTCGGTGTGTCTTCTTGAGTGAGTGTCTATTTGTATCGGCCCACCAAGTGGGCAGGAACTCAATCTGAATCATGGCCTACTGACTTGGTTGAATCAAAGTTCTAATCTTAACAGGTAATTTAACCAAGACATCTCAGCAGGACAGACCAGTTGACAAACATAATCTTTTTCTTTTTGGGGGGTTTCATAAATAATCTCAAACTGCCACAACTACTATAGCTATTATTTGATCATTTGGTAGTCTATGTAATCTCTGAGCCTTTCTATGCTTAAATACAGTATTATCATGGGTGTATTCATTTACTAAGGCCGCTGTAACAAAATACCACAAAATGTGTTGATTAAAACAGAGATTTATTCTCTAACAGTTCTGGAGGCTGGAAGCCCAAATCCAGGTGCTGTCAAGGCCAGTTCCTTCTGGAGACTCTGAGCGAGAATCTGTTCCCTGTCTGTCCCCCAGCTGCAGCTGAGAGCTGGCAATCCAGGGCCCTCGCTGACCTGTAGACACATCATGTGAATCTCAGGTTCCAACATGACATGGCCTTCTCCCTGTTTCTGTGCCTTCATATGGAGTCCTCAGTCATTGGATTTAGAGGCCACTGTAACCCAGCGTGACCTCATCTTAACTTAAATAATAACATCTGCAAAGACCCTATTTCCAAATTAGTTCACATTCTAGCGTTCTGGTTAGACAGGAATTTTGGAGGACACTGTTCATACCAGTGTAGTCTATGACATGAATCCCATCCTACTGGCCTCAAATCTATTTAAACACACTTGGTACTTAGAGCTCCTTAAAATATGACTTGAAACCTTGAATATTTTCACCTTTGTGTCTTCCCAAAAGGTATGCCAGTCCAGGCTTTAATTACCTCACTGCTATATTTTCCTTCTGAAGAACTATCCCCCAATTCCTCACGTTAACTCACAGTCAGTGCCCACTGAGGAGTGTTACAATTTCCTTTTGTCGATCTAATTCCAACCATCATCTCCAAACTGCACGTCCATCAGACGCAAGCTACCCACCACTTTTCACTTATGCATTGAAGTGAAAGCACCTCCAAACTTTTACTCAAGCCATCATTTTTGAATAAATTTTTCTCATTTATTCTTCAATGCCTCAAGCATCTATCATCTCTCTCACAATGCTTTGCCTGACTTTTCTAGTCAGATCTGATGGATTTCAATGTTTCACTTAAGTTAGCAACTTTTGTCATAACTTCCTCTGTAGTTTCCCTTTTCCCAAAGAATGCAAAACTTCATCTTTATAACTCCCTTGTGTTGTAGGAACTATATTGATTAATGTATTAATTTAAAATCCATGAATGAATTTCTCCCACAATTAGAAACTCAGCTTAAAATTCAAGAGAGAATATATATTTAAAATTATCATCACATCAGCCTATTTACCGAGAGTGAACTACTAGTTCCTTTAGAAATGGACAGTAAACAAAGGCCATATGCAAATGTGGGTAGGGAAACTTCCATGACCATTTCCTGCAGCTTCTTCTGATTTTGTCTGTGATTTTTAGTGACACCACATACCTACTTTGTTGCCAAATGGATCTAAATGGAAATGACACAGTTTCTTAAAAGCAGATGGCACAACATTTTCTCCTTCATGCTGCCTGGAATGAAGATGTAATGGTGCCTAGCTGGATTAGTCAACGGATAATGGTAATGGGAACGAAGCATTGAAAAAAACAAAGTGAAGCAATAAAAGAGATGGTCTCTGAGCCTGTGAGATACCATACCACAAATCGTGGGTTGCCTCCTATAAAACTTCCACATGATAGAGAATATATTATACTGCTTAAGCAACTGTTATTTTTGGGTCTCTGCCAATTGCATTTCAAACATTCTAGTGAATATAGGATTTATCAAAAAGTAATAGTAAATAAAAAGTTTACCTTCTAAGTAACCACACCTCTTATGATAATTGCTTAACTCATCCTATATTAAGTGGTATTTGAAAGAATTACACACTTACACCCAAATACATTTTTACCATCTAAGTGGTTATCAAGTTATAACAAAGTTCAATATAAGAAATATATAACCCCACTAGGGTAAAAAGTTTACAAATGATTATATCCAAATGACCCTATTGTCTGTAAATTTCAGAATATTATCATTAAAATTTGCTTATTGGAAAATCTGTCTAAGCTTTGTGGTTTATTTAACATAATTACAGAAAAGTAAAAATTCCAAAGTTTTACTGAAAGGAAATACATATTTTGGCACTTGACCTCATAAAATTATGGATGAATAAAAATGTAAACTTTAGGTTGATTCTCATAATAAATTTGGAAGTGTAAAAATGTTTATGTTTTTTGGAAAGTTAAACCTTCTCTTGTGAAGAACAACTTCTGGCACTACACTGTGAGGAGCTACGCTGATCTACTTATCAGTGAAAGTGGTGAAAAGTATTAAGTGTTTTTTTAACTAACTTTGGAAATGATCCTATCTGCAAACAGCAAAAAGTACAATTACCTTTTTAAAAACACCTATGAAAATGTGGTAAATGACTTGAAAGTCCGATGTATTTGAACCAAAACTGCTTCACACCAAACTCCAGACTGCTGCTTCCAAGAACACAGGGTTCCTTATTCCCATAGAACCCAGATGTATTAGTCTGCTAAAGGGGTGCTGATACAAAGTACCAGAAATCTGTTGGCTTTTATAAAGAACATTTATTTGGATTAAAAGCTTACAGTCCAACTCAAGGCTGCTTCTTGCCAATGTCAGTTGCCAGGTGATGAAGCAATGGCAAGCGATCTCTGCCTCATCTCTGGGGCCTTCTCAGCTGCTCAGCTGCTCTGTTCTCTTTGGCTGCAAACTATCAGGCAAATAGCTCATCTCTCATCCCGGGGCTTTAGCTGTTTGAGCCTTCTCCTGTCTGTCACACAGTAAGACTGAAATGATCAAGTTCTCTCCTCTTCCGTGTGTCTTCTTGAATCCCCATCCCCTTTGTTTATATAGGCCTACCAATGTGGTGGGAATTCAACCTGAGTCACACCTTACTGACATTGTTGAATCAAAAGCCTTAAATTGATTTTATCAAGTAAACTTAAAATCTTTGAATTTAATACAATCAAAGGGTATCACACCCAGAGGAACAGACCAGTTTTCAAACATAATTTTTCTTTTTGGGATTCATAAATAATAGCAAACTGCCACACTCTACCCTCTGAATCCCAAAAAGACATTTTAACATTCCACAAAACCTTATTTTAGCAGCAATGCTAAGTCAAAATCACATCCCAATCAGTTTACAGAAATATAGTTTTTCTTGGGGCAAAGTCCCCTCTGGCTATAGACCTGTGAAATTTCCAAAATAATGTATCTACTTCCAATATACAAAGGGACAGACCTAGGGTAATCATTTGCATTTCCATAATGAGAATTTGGGAAGGAAACATGAGTCACTGTTCCAACAGTTCTGAAAAACTGCAGGGCATATTCCACTAAATTTCAAAGTCTCAGAGTCATTTTTAAGATGATGGTTTCTTCTCAGGGACTCATGGGGGCCCACCCTTTCTACAGGCTTGTCCAAAGGGCATTTTCTTGGTTCCACCCTCATCAAGCATTTGGGTGGCAATTGAGCTCCAGATCTCACCCTCCACGTACATTGGGGTGATGGCCACAATTTACCCAATCTCTTGGGTAGAGTCTCAACCCCTTAGGACAGTGAGGTGGTGGCTACAATTTCCCTAATCTTTGGAATACAGGCCCAATCTCCTCAGAACAGTGAGGTGGTAACCTGCCCTTCTCAGAGCAATGGAGTGTTGACCTCACTCTTGCCAACTCATGGGGAAGAGGCCTACCACTCTCAGAGCACTAGTGTGGCAATCTCATTCTCCCTAGTCCTTTGGGAATGTGCTCCATCCACTCTGTAGCCTAGGGTGGCAAAACTCTCCCTGAACAGCAAGATGGTACATCCACTCTCTTCAAATGCTGGGGCAAACTCACCCTCTCTGTACATATGGGTGGGGTTCCTCTCTTGGGCCAAGGAGATGTCTTACTTCTACTTCAGTTTCCATGGTTTTCCTTTTAAAGCTGTTTTCCCTTCCATCTCTCCCTTCTCTGTCTCTTTTAGTCCAAGCTGACAGTGGTTTTGTTCATACAGATCTCTCAAAAAAACTTGTTGGTTTAGCATGCAGGAAGCAGGGGTTAAAGCCATTGAACAGAAAGATTTTCCAAATGTCTGTCCTGGATAACTGCATTTTCAATCCTGGCTTACAAGTTCCAAGTTTAGTTAATCCCTCAAATGGGGCATTATCTTCTGGGGGTTGATTTCCAAAGGCTTGAAATTTCCTGAATCAGTATCTGATTTTTTTGTGCCCAAAAATTCAGTTGTCAGCTTACCTGTTTCATCTAGCATTTTGCTATAAGCTGCAAGGAGAAGCCAAGGTGCATTCTCCAAGTTTACTTTGGAAAGAAAGCTCCTCAGCCAAATATCCAGGCTTGCCATTTTCAAATTCTGCCTTCTATATAATATCAGGAGTCAATCTTGCTAAGTTCTCTGTGACTTTAAAACATGGATCACCTTTTCTCCACTTTCCATTAATAGTTTCATCATTTACTTCTAAGACCTCATCAAAATTCATATTCCTACCAACAGTCTCCTCAAAGCAATCTAGGCCTTTTCCATCAAGCATCTCACAATTCCTCAAAAAAAAATACCCCTTATCAATTTATAAAATCGCTCACCATTTTTGATAATTATATCAGACTGTACCCCACAGTCTGATTTGATACCCCACTCTTCGTACCAAATTCTGTATTAGTCAGCCAAAGGGGTGCTGATGCAAAGTACCAGAAATCTGCTGGCTTTTATAAAGGATATTTATTAAGGGTAAAAGTTTACAGTTGCAAGGCACTAAAGACTCAAGGCTGCTTTCTCACCAGTCTGTAGCCACATGTTGAAACAAGATGGCAGATGATCTCTGCCTAAGTCTCTTGGGCCTTCTCAGTTTCTCTGTTCTTTTCACCTGCAAACTATCATGCAAATGGCTCATCTCTCTTCTCAGGGATGTAGTTGTTTGAGGGTTCTTTCTGTCATGTGGCAGGAATAAATGAGCAAGTTCTCTCCTCTTCCATATGTCTTCTTGAGTGAGTGTTTGTTTATATAGGTCCACCAAGGTGGTAGGGATTTAACCTGTGTCACACCTTACTGACGTTGTCAAATCAAAGCCTGAAATTGATTTTATCAAGTAAACTTAAAACCTTTGAATTTAATACCGTCAATGGTTATCACACCCAGAAGAACAGACCAGTTTACAAACATAATCTTTCTCTTTTTTGGGATTCATAAATATTATCAAACTGCCATACCGGACAAAGTGTTTTCTTTCCCACAGAAAAACCAAGACAAATCAGCATTTACCAGCCTGCCACCATGTCTCTGTTGCTGATGCTAAATTCCAGGTGAGTGTGCTAGAGAGATAGGACTCTGTTCTTCTGCCAAACTCTTAATCATGCAATGAAGGCTCTACCTCTGGTGCAGTGTACTAAGATCACTGAAGCCCACCAAACTTTTCATTAAAAAAAAATCTTTATTGAGATAAAATTATATATCATAAAATCACTCATTTTCCATATACAATTCAGTGATTTTTAGTTAATTTAGAGAGTTGTGCAATCATCACTGCAATCCAAATTTAGAATGTTTATATCACCACCTGCAGCAGTTTGGCATTATTTATGAATTCCAAAAATAGATACTTGATTATGCTTGTAAACTGGTCTGTTCCTCTGGGTGTGATTAGATTATGATTAGGGCTTTGATTGGGCCACATCAGTAGGGTGTTGAGTCCCTACCCCTTAATGGGTGGGGACTCACAGATAAAAGACATGGCAAAGGACAGAGTTGGAGTTTTTTGATATTGGAGTTTTAATGCTGGAGCCCCGGGAAGTAAGCATAGAGGAGCTTGGTCGTGAGGAAGGAGAGAAAGCCCTGGGAAAAGAGACGAGCTGTTCTCCTGACAGTTCACAGCTGGCCTTGTAGAGAGAGGCAAAGCCAAAGAACCTCATAGTCTACAGCTGACATTGTGTAGGAAACAGAGGGGCTGAGCCCAGAGAGAGGCAAGCCCTGGGAATAGAGGAACCCAAGAAGCCTGAACCCTGGCAGATGTCAGCATCCATCTTGCTCCAACACATGGCCATGGATTTGGTGAGCGAAGTAACTTATGCTATATGGCCTAGTGAAGCCGTTGGGCAATTTGATGTAATTATGAATTCCAAAAATATAATTGGATCATGCTTGTAAGCTGATCTGTTAATCTGGGCATGATTAAGTTATGATTAGGGTGTTGACTGGGCCACGTCAATAGGGTGTTGGGCCCCACCCCTTGGTGGGTGGGGGAAGAAAATATAAAAGGCATCACAAAGAACAGAGCTGCAGCAGTTTTTGAGAAGCAGTTTTGATGTTGGAGTTTTGATGTTGGAGAGAAGGCCCCAGGAGAAGAGAAGTGAGCCGTTCACCTGATAGTCTACAGCTGACCTTGTGGAGGAACCGGAGGAGCTAAGCCTGGAGAGAAATGCAGCCTCGGGAAGAGAGGAACCCAAGAAGCCTGAACCCTGGCAAATGTCAGCAGCTGTCTTGCTCCAAAATGTGGCAATGGACTTTGGTGAGAGAAGAAACTTAACGCTTTATGGCCTGGTATCTGTGGACTTCTACCCCAAATAAATAACCTTTATAAAGACCAACCCATTTTTGGTATTTCACATTAGTACTCCTTTGGTTGACTAATACACCTGGTAACTGTTGGCTTCTACCCCAAATAAATACCCTTTATTAAAGCCAACCAATTTCTGGTATTTTGAATTAGCACCCCTTTGGCGGACTAATATACCACCCAAAAAATCTTCTGCCCATTTTCAATCACTCATCTGTCACTTTTTAATTTTTTTAAATTGGAGGTTTATAGAAAAATCATTTTAAAAATATAGCATTTCCATATACCCCTCATTATTAACAGTACACATTAGTGTTGTAACTTTGTTACAACTAATGAAAGAATATTGTAATTATAGTATGGACTACAGTCCATAGTTTACATTAAGTATATTTCTTTCACATATACCCCCATAATTTTACATTGCATTAGTGTGGTATATCTGTTATAATTCATGAAAGAACATTTTTATAATTGTACTATTAACTATAGACCATTGTTTACTATAGGGTTCACTGTGTTGTAGAGTCCTATGTTTTATCTTTTAGTTTTTATTCTAGCATATATATACAACCTAAAATTTCCCCTTTTGAACATATTTGCATATCTAATTGAGAGCTGTTAATTACATTCACAATGTTGTGCTACCATTACCACCATCCATTTCCAAAACTTTAAAATCAACCCCTAGAACTTCTATACAAATTAAGCATCAGCTCCCCATTCTCTTCCCCATTCCAGTGCCTGGTAAACTATATTCTAACTGTATGAGTTTGCTTATTCTAATTATGTCATACAAGTGGGATCATATAATATTTTTCCATTTATGTCTGGCTTATTTCACTCAACATGATGTCTTCAAGGTTCATTGGCATTGTTGCATGAACCTGAACTACATTCCTTTTTAATGATGAATAATATTCCATTGCATGTATGTACAGCCTTTTACTTATCCATGCACCAGTTGATGGACGCTTGGGTTGCTTTCATCTTTTGGCAATTGTGTATAATGCTGCTATGAACATCAGTGTGCAAACATCTGTTTGAGTAACCCCTTTCAATTCTTTTGGGTATATACTTAGTAGAGGAATTGCACAGTCATATGTAGGTGTACACTTAGCATCCTGAGGAACAGCCAAATTTCTTCCACAGGGGCTCAGCATTTTACAGCCCCACCAGCAATGAATGAGTGTTCTATTTCTGGACATGTCTCCAACACTTGCAATTTTCTGTTTTTTTTAATTAATAATAGCCATTCTATTTAAAAATAATATCCCATTGTGGTTTTGATTTGCATTTCTGTAATAGCTAATGAGGTTGAATATCTTTTAATGTGCTCTTCAGCCCTTTATAGATCTTCTGTGGGGAAATGTCTATTCAAGTCTTTTGACCATTTTTAATTGGGTTGTTTGTCTTTTTATTCTTGAGTTATAAGACTTCTTTCTATACTCTGGATATTAAACCTTTTTCTGATATGTGGTTTCCAAATATGTTCTCTGATTTAGTAGATTATCTTTTTGTTTTTCTGATAAAGTCCTTTGGTGCACAGGTTTTTAATCATTTTTTTTCTTTCGTTGCTTGTGCTTTGGGTGTAAGTCTGAGAGACTATTGCCTGTGGCAAATCCTGAAGATATTTCCTGACATTTTCTTCTAGGGGTTTAATTGTCCTGGTTCTTAAGTTTAGGTCTTTGATCCTTTTTGAGCTAATTTTTGTTTATGGAATGCAGTGCTGATCCACCTTCATTTTTTGCATATGGATATTCAGTACCCACAGCACCATTTGTTGAAAAGACTATTCTTCCCCATTTGGGTGTACTTGGCAGCCTTGTCAAAGATCAATTGGCTACAGATGTGAAGGTCTATTTCTGAACTCCCAATTGAATTCATTTTATCTATATGTGTATCATTGCCCTGCATGCTTTTCTTAAATTATTTCATTTATTTTTATTAAAGAAGTTGTACGGTTAGAGAAAAAACATGCAGAAAGCACAGAATTCCCATATACCCCACTCAAAGACACAGTTTACCCCATATTAACACTTTGCATTAGTATGGTAACTTTGTTAATATTGATGAAACAATATTATCATATTATACTGTTACTATAGTTTATAATTTACATTATGGTTCAATGTGCTGTTTAGTTTTATAGTTATTTTTAATTTTTTTTATTCCAATAATATATACACAATCTAAAATTTCCTATTTTAATCATATTCAATTATTTAATACAGTGGTGTTATTATATTCATGCGGTGCTACCATCACCACTACAAATCTTTTCCTTCACCCCAAACAGAAACTGTATGAATTAAGCATTCTCTTTCTCCCCTTCCCCTACACCCACTCAGACCTCAGGTAATCTCTATTTTTGTACCTTGCTCTATGAATTTGCTTATTTTAATTATTTCATATCAGTGAGTTAGTACAATATTTGTCCTTTTATGACTGGTTTAAATTACTCAACATGATGTCTTCAAAGTTCATCCATGTTGCCACATTTATCAGAATTTTATTCTATTGTATGTATAGATGACACTTGGTTTATCCATTTTTCAGTTAGTGGACACAACTTGCTTCCATCTTTTTACAATTGTGTATAACGCTGCTATGAGCTACAAATGCAAATATGTTTGAGTCCCTGCTGTGGCAGCCTGGAGCTATGTACCCCAGAAAAACATGTCCTTAATCTTAATCTATTTCTGTGGATGTGAACCCATTGCATGTAGGACCATCTGATGAGGGCATTTCAGTTAAGGTATCATCCAATTTAACCAGGATGAGTCTTAATCTATTAGTGGAGTCCATTATAGTGGAATGAAATTCAAGCAAATGGATTGAAAGCCATAAGGGAGCAGCCAGAAGCTGGAAGTCAATGGAACTGAGAAGCCAAGAGAGGTTGCCTTGTCATGTGACAAAAAAAAAAGCCAAGGACAAGTATCACAGGTAGCCAGCCCCAGAAAGCATCAATTGCATGATACCTTGATTTTAGACTTGATCCTCAAAACCATGAGCCAAAAATTCCCATTGTTTAGGTTAACCTATTGTATGGTATTTGTTTTTAGCAGCCAGGAAAATAAAATATTTTATTTTAATTATTTTGGGTATATAACTAGAGTGGGATTGGGGAGTTATATAGTAATTCTATACTTAACTTTCTGAAAAACTGCTAAACTGTTTTTCACCATGACTGCACCATTTTACAATCCCACCAAAAATGGAGTGTTTCTATTTCCTCACATCTTCTCCAGCATTTGTTATTTAAATTAAAAAAAAAAAATAGTAGCCCTTCTAGTGGATATGAAATGGTATCTCTTTATGGTTTTGATTTGCATTTCTCTAATGGCTAATGATTTTGAACATTTTTTCTTGAATTATTGGCCATTTTTTAATTTTCTTTGGCAAGATAGCTATTCAGATCTTTCTTCCCTTTTTAATTGGGTTGTTAGTCTTTTGGTGGTTGAGTTGTAGTATTTCTTTATATATTTTTGGTATTAAGCCCTTATCGGATATGTAGTTTCCAAGCATTTTCTCCCATTCTGTAGGTTGTCACTTTACTCTCATGATGAAGTCCATAGAAGCACAAAATATTTTAATTCTGATGAGTTCCCATTTATCTATTTGTTCTTTTGTTACTTGTGCTTTTGGTGTAAAGTCTAAGATACAGCAGCCTATCACAACATCCTGAAGAAGCTTCCCTGTGTTTTCTTTGAGGAGTTTTTGAGTTTTGGTTCTTATATATAGGTATTATATATTGTTCCCATTGATTGTTGTGTCTATCATGCTCTCTTGATTACTGTAGCTTTATTGTGTGTCCTGAAATAAGATAGTGCGATTCGTTGAATTTTGTTATTTCTTCTTCATTATTATGTTATCTCTTCTGGGTGTTTTGCCTTTCATTTAAAAAATTGGAAACAGTTTGTTAATTTCTTGCTAGAATTTAGCATGGGATTGTTTGAATCTATAGATCAATTTGGGAAGAATCGACATATTAAAAATATTGAGTCTTTCCAATCAATAAAAATAAAGTATTACCCATTTATTTATTTCTTCCTTAAGGTGTTTCATTACACTTTTGTATTTTTTGCAGATAGATGCTATGAATATATTGTTAAATATATGCCTAAGTATCTCATTTTTTGATGTTATTATAAAAGGTATTTTTCAATTCAAATTCAAATACCAAATGTTAATTCATGGTCTGTAAGAAAGAAATTGTTGCATATTAACTTGTAATGTACAATATTGCCATACTCACTTATTAGTTTCAGTGAATTTTTGTTAAAACTTAGGGATTTTTTTTTACATGGACAGTGATGTCATCTTGCAAACAAACTTTTATTTCATTCTTTTCAATCTGTATAAGTTCTATTCCTTTTTCTTTCCTAATACCATTAGCAAAGCATTCTTGCAGAATTTTAAAAAAGAGTGCATTGGTTAAAGAGAGCATCCTTGCCATGTAAATAATCTTAAGGGGAAAGTAAGCAGTTTCTCAGCATTAAATATAATGTTCACTGTATAGTTTTTCTTTATAGCTTTTTTTCCATCAAATTGAAGACATTTTCCTGTATTTCTAATTTGTAGATAGTATTCATCATTAATAGGTGTTGAATTTTGTCAAATGCTAGGTCAACTGACATGATTATCTGATTTTTCTTCTTTACATTGGATTGCCTTGATTGTTGAACTAATCTTATATAAAGCAAATAAATGCCACTTTCTTATGGGTATTATATAATTATTTTTATGCATATTCTATTTTATTTATTAATGTTTTGTTAAAGGTTTTTGCATTTATGTTTATAAGAGTTATTGGTCTGTAAAAGCCCTTTAACATGTTATCTTCATCTAGCTTTGTATTAGGATACTGCTGGCATCAAAGAATGATTTAGGAATTGTTCCCCTTCCTTATTTCCTCGTGGAGAAACTTGTAAATGAATTGGTTTCATTTCTTCCTTAATATACAGAAGAACTCTCTGGTAAAGTCATCTAGGCCTGGTTTCTTTTTTGGGGGGAAACTTATGTGTAATTCATTTAAATTCCTTAAAAAGTGCAGGGTTGTTTATGTCATCTTTTTCTCCTTTTGTGAATTTTGGTAGTTGTTTTTTTTTTAATGTAAATTTTCAACTTTGTGTGCATAGCGTTACTTGTAGTATTCCTTTATTATCCTTTTAATGTCCATGAAATCAGTACAGAGGGTCCCTCTTTCATATCTGATAGAGATCATTTATATCTCTTTTTTTCTCGGATAACCTGGCTAGAGGTTTATCAGATTTAATTTAAAAATTATTTTATTTCATTGGTGTTCTTTATTCTTTTTCTATTTTCAATTTTATTAATTATGCACTTTTTTTTAGTATTCCTTTTCTTCAGCTTGTTTTTGCTTATCTTTCTCTTATTTCTCTATTTTTGTTAAGCAGAAGCTTCAGTTAATGTTTTTATAATAATATTATTATTATTATTATTATTATTATTATTATTATTATTATTATTATTTTGAGTTACCAGGACTGGGGATTGAACCTGAGACCTTTTATGTGGGAAGCTGGCACACAACTACTGCTCCACATCTGCTCCCCTGAGTTGGTTTTTTTGTTTGTTTGCTTGTTGTTTGTTTTTTGTTTTGTTTATTTGTTTGTTCTGTTTTTAGGAGGCACCAGGAACCGAACTCAGGACTTCCCATGTGGGAAGCAGGCATTCAATCGCTTTAGCTATGTATGCTCCCATCAGTTAATGGTTTTAGATCATTCTCTCTTTTACAGTGGCATTCAATACTATAAATTTCTCTCTCATCATGCTTTCACTTAATTCCACAAATATTGATAAGTTGTAATTTCATTTTAATTTGTTTATAATAGATTTCATTTTTTGATACCTTTTATTTATTCAAGTTGTTATTTATAAATCTGTTGTCTAATTTCCAAACATTTGGGGATTCTCTAGATATCTTTGTTATTGCTTTCTAGTTAATTCCATTTTTATCTGAGGATATATTTTGTATGATATACATTCTTTTAACTTTGTTAGGGTGTGTTTTGTGGCCAAAATGTGAATATTGGTGAATATTCCACTGAAGCTTGGGAATCATGTGTATTTTGCTGTTCTTGGATACATTATTCTATAAATGTCAATTAGATTAAGTTTCTAGGTAGTGACGTTCCAGTTAATTATATTATTGTTGATTTTCTACCTGCTTGTCAATAACAGAATGTTTAAACCTCCAACTATAATAAAGAATTTGTCTTTCTCCTTTCAGTTCTATCATTTTTGTCTCATGGATCTCATGCTCTCTTATTAGATTATTAGGTGTTCTTGGAAAATTGGCACATTTATTGTTATGCAACATCTTTATTTATTACTAAATTTCCAAAACATGCCATTTTGATTATCTAAGTTTGGGCTACTATGCCACAGTCGCACTTAGTTTGGGAAAATCTCATATTTACTTCTTATGGTTGTTATCGCCTTGAATCCACTCTCTTAAGGGGTAAAAAAAATTAAGTCTTAAAACACTAATTTTGTAAAATTCTCATTTCAGTATCATCTTTGGTTACCGAATTGCAGACTGGGAGTAATTTTTACATAAAACATGTTACTAGGTAGTAAAAAACAGCTTTTAGAGGGAGGCAGATGGAATAATGAAGAGATGAAGGGCTATAATACACTCATTAGTGTCAAGGGATATAATTATGTATGTGTTTGTGGGTTTGTTTTTGTGTGTGTGCACATATTTCCTTACAATTTGAAAAATACTTGGAAAACATTGTCTCATTTCATCTTCACTGGTTTGGATCTTGTGAAAAAATTAAGGTGGATATTATTCATCCAGAATTTTTAAATAAGAAATCTGAGGTTCTTGAAGAATAAATAACTGTTAAAGATACAAAGTAACTATAATTTGAGCCGTGCAGGTGTGGTTTTGCTTGAAGCCTAGAACTCCATAGGGAAGTTTAGGACATTCACTTCACCATTTAACACTAAATGCAAAATATTGGAATTGTTATCTACCATTTCCTCTGGAAACATATTGCATTTTCTCCTGATTTACATAATGACTCACATTTGTCTTTACTTTGTCTGTTGTTAAATTCTTATGAATTTCATCATGGTCCCATTTTGGTTAGTGTGATTGCATTGGAGCTGAGATTTTAAATTCCAGAGCAATTTTGTAATTGATAGGGTTGCTTAACTTCCCTAATATAATCTCAGAAATCAGATAGACTGGATTTGGAGGATTTCCTCCTCTATCTACTTATTACTGACCTTAGGCAAAGTACTTAATTGACATAAACATATTTTTTCTAATGCATATTATTGGGAGACCAACAGTATCTACCCAAGAAGGCTGTAGAGAGGATTGCATACAATAATTTGTTTAATGAGTTTAGGTCACTATTGTCACAAGTCTAAGAGCCACATTTACCTGGGCTACATTATTCTATCACCCATCCATTATTTTTCACTATAGAAAAAGGCATCTTTGAGATGAGACCTTTTTAATAACAAATCATTTACATACCTAAACTTTGAATAATTTTAAAACAAATTTCTGATAATTCAATTATTTAATTACCTTCATTTTAATATGCTCAGTTAGGGGGACACTGAAGAGATGAAAGTTATAAACAAACTCATGGGAATAATGGCTTGATCACAAGATTATACATTAAAAGAACGTAAAAGAATATAACTTCAAAGTCACACGTTAGAGGAAACTCATTAGAATTTTTGTAAACTTGTGTTTTTTTCAAAAGAAGAACAATTAATTTCATAAGAAACATGGAATTTCACTCTGGGAATAGTATAAAACGATCCACTTTTATACAAAAATAATCCATCCTCCTAAATCAATTCCATCATTCCTTGAAAATGCATTTTTAGAATTGATGAAAATTCATAGCTTCAAGTGCTTCATCACATGAGATATAGCTCAATAATATTGAGCTTTGTTACAATGTCCAATGGACCAGGCTTCAATCCATGTATAATCAAAATATATTTGGAATAACAATACTACAATGTTTCATTTGTATTCCAATTAACATTTTACATTTTGCTTTTAGATCTTTCATTAAAAAAGAATTGGCAAATTAAATGAGGTGGCAATTTTTCTACATTTATGCATATCTAATTTTAATTTTTACTTTCCTTGTGAAAAAAATGAAAAATTGTCATCACTACTGATGATAACTGAGAATATTGGAGTAATATAAACCTTCTCCAATAGCTTGCATTCATCTTCTTAACAAAAATACTCTGCTTTCATTTGCCATGTGTATTAGTCAGGGTTCCCTAGGGAAATAGAATCAAGAGGCGATATCTGTAAATAGTATGAGATTTTATGAGTCTCTCACGTGACCTTGGGGATGCACAAGTCCGCGTTCCACAGGTAGGCGGCAAACCAGGGGCTACAATGTAAGTCCAATGAAGGTCCTTGATGAGTTTCCAGGAGACGTTGGCTGTCCAAAGATGAGCTGGGAAATACTCTCTGAATGCTGAAACCACTTCCCTTTTTAAGGCATTCAACTGATTGGGTAAAACGTCACTCATTGCTGATGGCAATCTCCCTGGTTGGTCATAGTTGTAATCAGCCATCTATGCAGTAAACTCACTGATGTCTAAAGCCCATAAAAGTCCTTGTATTACAATTAGCCAGTGCTTGCTTGACTAAACAACTGTGCACAATTACCTGGCCAAGTTGACACATTAGCCTAACCATCACACCCTGATGTTTTGAATCTGACTGAAGTTCAGAGCTACTCTTTTTACCCACGGTAGTGAGCTTCAATATAATATATTCTATAACTGTTAATTACCATAAACATGATCTTAAATATATTCAAGCCAATAAGAATGACAATATAAGTACTTCAGGATATCATTCCCAGAAAGGCATATCTGTGTCACAAATGTGTTTACAGTAATATCTTTGCTCTAAGGTTAAATGATTTAATAGTTACAAAACACTTACCGCATTGCTTACGAAATAGGGTCAAGTAGGTGTTTGCTTGCACTATTATTAACATACCTATCTTGTTTTCTTATTTTTAAGGAATGATGAATTATTCATGTTAACATTCTCGATGTGGTTTTTTTTTTATTTCTGCTATAATTAATGTTATTAATACAGAGTGTTTTATGAAGAGTGTGAAGATTGGAAATGAGTTGGTGAATTTGGATAGACAAAAGAATATTGATAATATTACCGCACTTCAACAATTTCACAAAGCTATGGCAGATACCAGATGACATTATTCAATTTTTAATCTTTGAATTTAGATTGCTGCAAAATTAATTTAGTTTGGTTATGCGTAATTTAAAAACTATGGATTTTAAATTCAGAAGATCTTGCATGTCTATTCATCTTATTCATCATCTAGCTTAGAGTCACTGCCATTTATTCTTTAAAATCTTACCTCAGGTCTCATCATCTTTTTCAATATTCTTTTTAAATTGTTTATGATTTCAGTCATCATTTAATATTTCCAATAACTTGGATTCTAAGTTTATTGACCTCGTCTCCTCCATTGATGGTGTTCTTCATCCTATTACACATTCTAAAAGGATACATCTTAAGAACATGATGTTACAAATAACTGAAACTCTTCTACTATCACAGTTTCAATTATCCCATTATGTGATTACCACTTTCTTTCTTTCCAGATTTTTCTCACTTATATTGCACCTTCTTATCTTCTAACATTAAAATGAACCTGAATTAATCTATCACATTTACTATTTCTATTATTCCCCCATGTTCTCTCTTCCATCTACACGCAGTTTATGTTCCATTGTCAGCAATTACAGTCATTCTATTAAAATCTCTTCTCATTCTCCTTTCTTACTTCTCTTTACTTGGCAAAAGCATAACTCTGGTCACATTTGAGTTTCTTCTTACTTTGGACCTGGATCCATACAGCTGAATGTAAATAGTAAAACACCCAACCATGTTGATCAGCCTCACTACCTCGAGTCTGCCTTTCATGCTTTCCTGAAATAATAGTATAATTTCTTAATCTAATCCAACATTTTGGCACTTCAGCTTTATTAGAAACTATTAAATATGTTTTCAAAATTTATGACAATTTATACTCTTATTGACAATGTATGAGAGTCACTTTTGCTGCACATTCTCACAAAGAATTACTGAATTGTCAGAGTTTATAATGACAGATTTCTGCAAATCTTGCGAATTGGAAACCATTTGTTTTTGGCTTTTTAAAAACATTTTCCTTATTACTAGCAATATTAAACATATTTTAAAAGTTGATTAATGACTGGTGTTTCATCATTGATAATTTGTAAACTCTGTCCCTTTTCATATTACACTGTTTGTCTTGTACTTACTGGTTTGCAGAGCTTGTGTCTGTCTGTCCATAAATCTTCATCTATCATCTATCTATCTATCTATCTATCTATCTATCTATCTATCTATCTATCATCTATTACATAACCATCTCTCTCTCTCTACTTATACATATATATGGCTAATAATGACTGGTCAATTACACATATCTTAAATATCTTTGTCTGCACTGTCTCCTAGTCTTACCTGTTCACCTTCTTATAAAGATTCTTCTGAAAATACTAAAAAATATTCTAAATTTATACCTAGGTTAATTAAAAAAATACTTTCTTTAATGGTTTCTGCTCATTTTTGACTTAATTAATTGTTCTTTATCTCAAGTTACACAAATATTTTCCTATTTTTTTTGCAAAGTTTTAAGTTTCACTTTCCATATTCAAGTTTTAAAATCTGTTGAATATGTTTCAGTGTATTGTACAGAAGGGATTCTATTATTTTTATGTTTTTATAAATATGTAGACCTATTGTGCCAATATGAATTATTGAATAGTATTTCTACTCCCTTTTGATCTATAATAACACTGCTGTCACATATTACATGCCCATTTACTTATACATTGGTTTGTGTACTTTGAACCATTTGTTTATTTTTCTGTCTTTACTTCAGTACCACAATATCTAAATTACTAATTTCATAAGCTTTGATATTTAGAGGACAAATGTCTCAGCTTGTTTTAAAAACGTGCCATTTTATCCCGTCTACATTTTAGAAATGACTTGATCAGGTTCTCAGTAAATTCCACATGTATTTTGAGAGAACACACATTAAATTTATACATTATTATCAGAAAATTTGAAACTCCAATTTTAGTTGGTGCTCTGATCCATGGATTTTAATTATCATGGATTTTTCAAATGACTTTCAATAATGACTTATAGTTTTTCTAAAATGTTCATATACAATATTTGTGAGGTTATTCCTAGATCACTAATGATGTTGCTATCATAAAAAATATATTTTCTAAACAGGATTTTTCTGCTAATTATTCAATTTTATTTAATATATTATTTTTCACTGTAATGTATACTTTGACTATTGTTTACTTAGAAGCTTGTGGGTTTGTTTTTCTTAAATACCAAGGTCAATGGAGTGTTTTTTTAAAAGATTTATTTATTTACTTTAATTTTCTTTATTTATCCTCTCCTCCCCCCAGATGGTTCCCTTGTCTGTCTGCTCATTGTTTGCTCACCTTCTCCAGGAGGCACCAGGAACAAAACCCAGGACCTCCCACATGGGACATGAGTGCCCAACGGCCTGAGCCACATCTGCTCCCTGTGGGCTGTGACGTCTGCTGGTTTGTGGCATCTGCTCTTTGCAGCCAGTGCAGCATCTAGCTCGTTGCAGTGACGAGTGTGGCATCTGCTCATCTTTTTTAGGAAGCACCAGACCCAAACCCTGGGACCTCCCATGTGGTAGGCGGGCTCCCAACTGGTTGAGCCACATCTGCTTCCCTCAAAAGAGTTTTAAAGTTTATTCTCTCTCTCTCCTTCTCTGTCTTTAAGTGGAAAGAGTGCTATTTAAAATGCTGATTTTTAACTTTGTTAAGATTTGTATATCATTTTATGTATGGGGGCTGTTTTTAATATTCAATTTTATGATTTTGGAGAATATGTAGTCACTATTTTTGAGATCAGGTTTGTTAATTGTGTCTTTCACATATCCTATATCCTTATTAATTTTCTGGATACTTGCTTTATTGATTATTGAGAAGTCTTACTGTGGTAGTAGATTGATGATTGATGATTGCTTGGTTAAAATGATATCAATTTGCTCTATTTTTTGAGGAACTAATTCAACTTTAGAATTATTATCTTTGTTGAATTAATTCATTTATGATTATCATGTGACTCAACCCCAATGAGGCTTTTTCTCATAAGCTTCTAAGTTTCTCTGTTAGAATGACAACAGCTTTCATTAAATTACCATTTGCCTGGTATTTTTATCAAACCTATATACTTATCTTTCAATATTACAATGAATATTTTAATTGTATATTTTAGTACACCTTTATTTATTATAGTTGCTGAAATATCTAATTATATAATCACTTTTTTATATTTACATACTTTTTTATTTTATAAACTATACTTCGTCCCCACATCCAAAAGTTTTGGTTGACTGATTTTTTTTTTCTCAGTTATGATGGAGTTTATTTAATATAGTTTGATTTATATATTTCATTTACATTTATAATTTCAACATGCATATGGAAGAGCTTCCAAATCAATATACAAAGCAATGTACTCTATGGATAATACAAGGATCTTTGAATTTTTTAACATGAATTACTGCCTTCTCATCCATCATCATTATTATTGTTTTATAATAGTCAATGTTTGTTACACTTAACCCACTTGTTTACCTCTTTGTATTCATCATTCTTTTTTACACCTCATTGTTTCTTCTGTAATCAATTTCCTTCTTATGAAATGGTTCATTTTGTAATATTTAATGTTTATTTTCCCATTATTGAATGGAAGCTTAGCTGGTCAAAAAAAAAAGTATGTGCTAATAACATATTTCTTTGAGGAATTTTAAGATATTTTTTTCACTATCTTCTTACATCTGTAGTTTTAATTGAGCACATTTTATAATTAAGAATGTTATATGTTTGACAAAACTAGTTACAAAATCTCAAGAAATATTATATTGGTGTTCTTTTCACCAAGAATCAAGGATGACTTAGTCAATTTATTATTCCATCTTCTTTTCATGTTCAGCATAATTTTCTGCCTTACTCTTTTATAGAGGCTGTAGAGTGAATATTTTTGCTTTACTCAGGAGTTTTAATTTCAATGCTTCAACAGGTGTGAGCCCAAGGCTCAATGATTAAAACCCAGAGCACCATTTCTTTGACTTTAGAATCCATTCTTTTCAGTCATGCTCTAAAAGCTTTTTATTTCTCAGGAAACTTTGATTTGCGGGCCCTTCTCTTCTTATATATCATAAGATTGTTCCTTTGTCTTTGGATATCAGCTGCACATGTAAAATTATTATTTGAGTTTTGTAAGTCATTGCTAGATATTCTGCAGCAGGAGGTGTATTTTACAATCTTGAGACATTTAAGTCCAAACTATCAATAAACCATAATGAATACGTCCAATGAAAATCTAGGTATCAGTTAAAAATGTGAGAAAGATCTTTGTGATCTTTTGTGCTAAGAGATCAATGTTTGGCATGATCTGATTTTCATAAATTGTTCTTGCATAAAATATACGCTTCTCTTTATTTTGTCTAATTTTACATAATAAAATGCTTAGAGTGCTAAATATTTGTATGCATTGTTTAATATGAGGAGGACATTGCAATAAAGGGAGAATCAAGAAGGTTGCTTTCCCATTTCCATACGTATTAGTGGTTTTTTATAAGTAATTACACATAATTTTATTTTTAAATGAGTTTCAGTGTTCAATAGTGGTCAAGATCATACAGATTTGGGAAAGATTACTTAACATGGGACTTGGCTTCACTATATATTGTGTTTTTGAAGTTAGTTATTTAATATCTTTGTGGCTTAGTATATTACTTATAAATGAAGGAAATAACAGTACCCTTACCAATAGAGCTGTTAAGAAAAATAAATGAAATAGCATATGTAAAATGCTTAGAAGAGCCCAAATCCCTTTGTACTCATTTCCCTAATTTTTTTTAAGTAAATCAGGTGGAAATTATTTTTTAATTAACATATGAGATTACATATAGGATGCAAGTCTTACAAGGGCTAATATTTACAACAAAGAAAGACAGGGTGTTATTTTCTTGAAATGAATTATTTTTCTTTGTTTTCCCTAGAATAGTGCAGTCCCCTCACATCCCAAATATAAAGGTTGAACTAGCAATGTGCATACAAATTGATGATCTTATCTCAGTCATGAAAACTGGTTATTACAACCTGGAATATATTAAGAGAACTCTGACAGAATTTATATAGCATTGCTGCAAAAGGTAAAAGTTATTCACTTCTATTCTGTTGTCAAAAACAAGTTGGAAGAAAATAATATATGATTAAGTATTTTACAAATGTTGGCATTTTTAAGCTCAAATTTCTAGTCATTTGTATTAAGACCTTCAGAAGCAATTTGCTATGCCAGTTGAAAAAGAAGTCACTGGGGGTCAGGAAAAAGAATGAAATGTTAAGCTCAATCTTAAAATATATACATTAGAAATAGCTATATCATATTTATCTTTTGTAAGACAATAGTACTAAGAGCCATTTCATCTTAGGTTAGATTTTGCTGTGTTTATTTTCAGCACTTCCTGTTTCTGAAGTTAGATGTAGTTAGGAGTGAAGTATGCAACCAAAATAGAGATAGAAATTTTTGGATGAACAAGAAATTAAAAAAAAAAAAAAAATACCATTGGAAATAATATAAACAATCTGGGCAATTCAAGGTTGGTTTCCATTGGAA
Organism: Cabassous unicinctus; assembly: GCA_029593785.1. NCBI lineage: Eukaryota > Metazoa > Chordata > Mammalia > Cingulata > Chlamyphoridae > Cabassous > Cabassous unicinctus. The sequence continues at coordinate 54,022 of JAQZBX010003841.1, forward strand.
ATAATATAAACAATCTGGGCAATTCAAGGTTGGTTTCCTCCTTGACCTTTGGCCTCTCTTTAATATTTCCCACTTCATCTACGTCCTGGCCATCAAGAAGAAAGAAATGAGGCTCATTTCATTCAATTTCAGATTTTATTTCTGTTACATTGGGTGTGGTGAAGGCAAGGAATCTGTAGTGCATAAACAACGATATTCTGTTATCTCACTTGGAAGTGGGATCCAGTTTCTAATTGTCATGAGATCCGGATCAGCATCAGCAGGGATTGACCTCTGCTGCTGGAGGATGGCATCTTCTGAGACAAAGACAGGTAATGTGTTTGGAGATGACCCTGTGAGTCCAGGGCTCCCATCCTGATACCTGACGGTCCTCCATGTAGGGGGAACCACAGCAGCTTTTCTATAGGAACATGGATGTGACAAGCCAGGAGCTGGAACTTGGGAGGTAGGATATTGGCAGAACCTGCACAGGGAGAAACAGAGAGAAAGACACATTGAGAGCTCATGAGTACACCACACTCCTTCTCCCTGAATGTTTGCCTATGATCCAGCCCGGCCCTCAGGTAAGATCTACTCTGAACCAGGTCAGGGACAAATGTGCTGCTGAGGAGCAAATGGGAGAGGGAGACAGGAGAACTTCAGTGTGGCAGGTCCTTTGTGCTGATGTGCAGAGGTAAACTGTGGGCAAGGACCAGTCTCAGACTAGTCTGCCTTGCTCAGGGCACACTTCTACGGGCTGGGCTTCCTGAAGTCAGTCACTAAAGGGCCATGAAAGTGAATAAAGTAGAGACAAACCTGAGAAGACGTCATTTTTCCAGTTACATCCCATTATCCTGTCTAGGACCTCCAGCAAAGGTTCACTCCTTGGCCTCTGGTTGGCCTCTTTTGTAGTCCAATATAAGTCCGTCAAGCTTATCAACATGTTGAGACATTGTCACCAGCTCTGACAATGAGCTGATGGGAGCTGATTTGATAGCACATGATTCTTTTACCTCACCCCAAGTTACACCACACATTCAAGGAATTCCCACTCTTGAAGGAAACTCTGGATTTACTGGTCACTCCAAGGAGTGATTAGCTGGCCTGGAAAGGATAGAAGAATGTGGATGGATTTTAGCATAATTCATCAGCACATTTCACAGTTTTCAATATGCTAGTTGAGCCCTAAATCTCAGCAGAGTTGCAACACTTACTCTCCAGTTCACTGGACTCTCCCAGAAAAACTAATAAAAGGATGATGATGGACAACACCCATGCCAAAAAACAGAGAGAGTCTGCAACTGCAAACAAGATAGTGCCATCCATCAGCCCCATGGGATCTAAGATCATTCTCAATCGGAAAGAGAGTGGACATCACTTCCCCAAATCCTCAAGATTGGGAATGAACAATGGACTAAAATAGACTTACTATTATTCTTTTATTATTCTATTAGAAACTTATTATTATTCTAGCAATGGAAGAACTTGTATCTGATATAAAGGCAGTGGCCACAAGAGGTTCTGATAGGAGGGAAAGGGAAGAATAGGTGTAACATGGGGTATTTTTGGCACACTGGAATTGCCCTGAATGACGTTGAAATGATGGATACAGGCCATTATATGTTTTGTCAAAACCTATAAAATTGTGTGGTGCAAAGTGTAAACTACAATGTCAACTATAGACCATGGTTAGCGTCAGTGCTTCGATATGTGTCCATCAATTGTAACACATGTACCACACTAATGATAGATGTTAATGGAGGAAAGTGGGGGAGGGGATGTGTGGGGTATATGGGAATCCCCTGCATTTTTATGTAACATTTATGTAATCAAGAGCTTCTTTAAAAATAAAAAATATTTTTAAAAAATTAAAAATTGGATAATTCAATTGAAGTTTAGACAATATATAAACTTAAAAAGGTTACCCAAAACTCTATTACATTTGACCAAATCATTAGCATTATCACTTTTGAGAGTCTACTGGGTAAGGGAAATGGATTTATGAGAGTATTCAGAAACAATATCAATTATGTTATGAAAAAATGAAAACACTGCATATTTTCATTGAAAGCTGAGTGGGGAGAGTTTTGAGGTATAGGAAAAGACTCAAGGAGAAAAATAAATTATATCTTATTAATAATCCCTTGAGTTTATGTTTTCCACTTTCATTTGCTTTGTTCCTTTGGTCTAACCCTTCTCTCCAATTTCCAAGATTCTCCAAATATCATTACATGAATAATGTTAGTTGATTTAACAAACATTCACATCCTTTAAGATTGTAGAAAACATTGGGAAATTTAAAATCATGACTATACCAAACTTTGGATTAATTGTGACTAAAATGTCTGTGGATGGTGCATCTTCTGTTACCCTTTCATTTGATTAAAGGAAGTGAAACGGCAGAGGTGGAGGATGATTTTGGCTAGTGCCAAATGTCGTGATTAATGACAGACATGAGTTTATGATCACCTCGTATAGTTTTTCTTCCATCACCCATTTTGCTAATCACCTATTAGTCCAGAAGATAGAGATCACTGAGTACGAAAGGTTTATCAAGATACATCTTGATTATATACTAAATCTGCCAAGATTGATAATGCACAAATTTGATCAGTGAGGCATAGGAAAAGAAAGCTTTAAAATGTACTTGAACACATGCTCTAAGAGGATAAATAACCCATAAAATGTCAAATTTTTCTTCTGACTTGGAGATTCTAAGATAAATAGAAATCAGTTATGACTGTCCATCAAAACCCTGACTTGATTTAGTAAATTACTTAATTCATGCAGGTTGTTCCACAACAACTAGTTTCACCATTTCAGATTTGTCTCCAGGAACTACTGAGATTTGATTGAGATGAAATAGTAACTGACCCCCATGGATAGCTCTGCCTAGATAGTGATTTAATGGTGGGTGGGGAGGGAGTGTTCTACCTGGACCCCCAGGATTTGGGTAACTGCACCTCTCACCTTTCCCAAAACTTTCCTTCTCTCCCTTATGTACCTTCAAGGCAAAATCCTCTAACTGGACAATTATGTAAAGGTTCTGCTTCCATAATAGTTAAAAAATAGAAGCAACCCCCACAAAAAACTCAATTTAATGTTTCATGCAAGCATCTTTTAGTAAAATGTATCTTTCACATTTGTTGAAGACAACATATTGGCAACTGCCCAAGTTATTGGCAGAGGGGAGAAAGTATAATTAAAATAATGAAATTGATCCATATCCTTCCAATGCTAACTGGACATCTGGAAGGGATCTCTTTTGACGACAGACACCGCAGCATGGTAGCTCAACCCATGGGGTCTTTAACAGAAATTGGCCTTTCTTGTTGTTGCCATTTTCTAAAATTATTCAGGCTAACGTTTCAATTTGGAAGATATTTGTAGTAATAAGTTCTGACTAAATTGTTTGTTGTAATTATTGGATGCTTTTATAGCCCTTATAATAAACATACAAAATGAATCAAATGTATTATCTTACACCAGCTCTTTTATTCTGATCATAAAAATAAGAACATCAAATTATCATGAATTAAACATAGCATTATCAGTGTCATGTTTTATTTTGTTTTTCCTTTCTGAGAATAATATTACACTGCTGTTGCAACACTTGACAGTACAAGTACTAGAAATGATTACTATGCAGTTACCAAAGCATATTTACACTTTATGAATCTGAGCTCTTGGGTTTTACCAATAAATGTGGCTAACCAAAATTCCAGGGTCATTGTCATGTTAGCTAATGTTTAGGTAGTAAGGAATATATTTTCAAACATTGATGTTGTGGTTTATGTCGCACCTTTAATTACATCATTTTCATTTGTACATCTGCTTCTTCAGTGAGTCATAGAGCCTCAGAGTTGGAACAAAAGTGAACTGTACTCTTTACCTAATGAGCTAGATTTTTTGTGACATTGTAGTTATTATTTTGTTCTTTGTGTTTTTCCTATGCATTCCATATACACTGATGATTTCAGTTATCTATAATAGGGCAAATGTTTTTGGCTAATAATAGCTGACATCCAGACTCAAAATGTTCAAAATAGGGTAGGGATGCCTGAATGTCCATGAAAGGGATGGCGGATTGGGGTCATGTGGTGGTGGGGGAAACAGGGGCATTCCGCTCAGCTCCATTTCTGTTGTCCTCTCAGCTCTTGTCTTCAGGCTAGATTTCCTCATGATTGGAAGATGAACATAAAAAGTAACTGAGGCAATTTGTTTTCATGTGCAGTGGGGGAAGAAATAGAGTAGATCTACTAACCAAAGAATAAAATCTCTCTCTCTCACTACTTACAACTGGGCCAATCTACATTCCGTGTCTGAGAGCCAATTACTGTTTTTACAGGAATACTATTTGTTGATTTTATTAACTCAGGGTTCCTGTATCTTTTTAGGGAGAAATGGATGCCATAGCATAGTTAGTGTAGAGGCTATGATTAATGAACAGCTTCCCCAGGAACTAGGGAATAGGTCAACTTCTCCTGATCTCCATGGGCTTTGTGGGAGGAAGAATGGTTATGTTAACTAAATGGTTGCTGCAGAAGTCTGCATGTGGAAATAGTGATGGGTAAACAAATGATTGTGAACACTGAACTATTGATAGGCTGAAAAATTCTATGTAAAACTGGAAAAAAAATTATTCAGAACTCTAAATTAATATATTGAATTGCTATTTTACATTTTCAATTGGGTGAAAATAATTATAATGGTGTTGTATTATAAGTATTGTATTTGCTGTTTATCTACTACGTTTATTAATTTAAATATTTACTCTATTCCCTGTCCCTTCAAAGAGTCATCTCCATATCTCTTTGCCGATTGGAATTTGATTTTTTAAAAATTAAAATCTTCAAATTAAAAACACAAATGGCCTGGAGAGGTGTTCCTGGTAAAGTATCTTGCAGCAATTGGGGCTGAAAGAGAAAATGGTTTCATCTCCAGGATGGGGCCAAGAAAGAATTTATCCCAGATTGGATAGAGGTATATAGAGGGATCTGTGGGATCCCAAAATAGAGGAAACTGTCTCAGAAATGACATATTTGATCTTAGAGTATTGAGAATTTAAGCAGCCTCTCAGAATATTGCTGCACATGCTTATTCCAAATGTGACATGCAAAGAGCAGAGGAAATGAATGTTCAGAAAATAGGAGAGTGGCCACTTGTAAGTAATCTCCATGGATTAGTTTCCAATGATCATTGACAAGAGAGTTTTTCCCAACACTCAGGCAGTAAGTCAGATCACTATACAAGCAGTTTCCCAGGAGGAGGAGGAGAGAATGAACAGTACAATATTAAGAATGATTGAGGAGCTTGGAAGAATAAGTGCTGAAAACAAACAAAAAGATGTATAGAAAATAATAAAGATAATATATTTTGCATGACTAAATTTGACAGGGGTAACACATACCTCCTACATTAAGATCAGTCTTATTAGGTGGGAACTTTGGTTATACCTCTAAGCTATAAGCTAACAATATACAATTCTTCATTCATAATATCCCATTCCTTTCACTTCTTTTCTGAGTCAACAGCATTACATGAACCTGTTCATTCATTTGCTAAATCTAGAAACCTGATGGCCTCTATTTTGACACATGCTCACTTCATACAACCAACTTTTGAGGGATACCACTATGATTTTCTAAATATCATTTTGTTTCATTGAGGAGTTGCCATTTCCAATATTTCCTAATTCAAACTATCATAATTGTTCATCAAAGTACTGCAATAAGCCCTTGACATGTTCTCTTCATGTCAATTTTTGACATTTTTCAATCCATTTTCCAGAATGCCATGTCAGAATGAATGTTTGAATATCAAAGTTGGACTGCATTATTCCCCTTTTTATCATTTCACAGATTTCCACTGACTTTAGAATGAAAACTTACTTCCTTAGCATACCATAGCATGAGCCCCACATTCTTTGTCTCCTAGACCACCTCATTTCTCATTCTGCCCTCCTGGTGTTCTCTACTCTAGCTTTAAAAAGAAAACAAAAACATTTCTTACCTAATCTAGGATTTTTCACAAATACTGTTTTTGGCTATAATTTCCCCCTTTTATTTACAAAGGAAACTACTTTCTTTGTTTCAAAACTCAACTTCTACTTCAGTTTCAAAGTAAGAATCCCTGATTCATGAGTTAAGACTGGGCCCTACCTTCTATCTTCCTTAGCATTGTATAAAAATAAACTTTATAACATTCTCCACGCCTACAATTTCCTCTGGAATGTCTGCCTTTTCTAACAGATTGAAATAGTGTAGCCTTAGAAAGGACCTTATCATAGGAACTAGCATACAATTAGGATGCAGGATATTGACCTAGCTTGCTCTTAAACTTATCCTGATAGTGGTACTAAGTGACTGTAATAAAAAATGGCAACGTTTTCATCTAATTCATTTTCTTTTTGTCCTTGACACCAATTCTTAGTCTGGATCACAGAAATCTCCTATGTGGATCCTTCCAGGCTCTTTAATTGTCTACCAGTTTGATGCAGGCAGGAAAAAATGACTGGCAAACCATGTGGTGAAGATGTGCTACAAGAGAGAAGAAGCCTGTGTTCCTAAATTAGTGTTTGGAGGAGAGCTGCTCACCTATCTGGAATAGCAATTTGGAATTTATTTAAGAATGAAATTAATTTATATTATATTTGAAACATTGTGCATGTTTGGTTTTTTATAGCAGTTATTTTTAAAGCAACAGAGCAACATCTTAGGAAGCTATTTAGCCCCTCCGTGTCTCCATTTTTCCCCTTTATAATGTGGATAAGAAAAACATTAAATCATAAAGTTGCTGAAAAAATAAATAAAATAATGCATATAAAGCAATTACAACAATTTCTGTCAGATAGTACATTAACTATTTGTTGAAGGGATTGATAATTTCATTACAAGTGAGTAAATAATTACAATTGGAAAGGTCCCAAAACAGTACTTCAAAGACCCAGTTTTGGCTTCTTGACATATATTGTTCTTCCTGTAGGGCTGGTCCACATAATATTATATATACAGAGAGAAAAAGACTAGTATTTAAAGTTTTGAATTTCTTATGAAAATCTAAATTTCTAGTATGGTTTGAAAATATCTGAAGATCTGACAAAACCTGAGCCTCCATTCCTGTTTGATAGTAACCAAGTGAATTAAACAGTTATCTACCGTTATCTTTGAATGGAGCCTGCTCACCACAACTCTTTGCTGCCTCCCATTTCTGAGGCTAATTGACCATTTTTTATTGTCTGTAGATTATATCTATCAGAAAGGGGAAAACAACCCATGAGCAAAGAGAGGGCTGAATTTCCAAAAATGAGCAGGCGCATATTTCTTTGAGAAGTGAAAAAGCCATGTACTTTTTAGGCTTTACTCCTTTAAGATAAACTTGCAAAGTCCTCTGACCATATCAGCTTATGGATTCTGCTCCAGTTAGCCCTTGTATATGAACAAGATGGGACCCCATAAACACCAAAACACCATTGACAGTGGTGGTGGTAGTGTCTTTGATATCATGTATGAGAACTAGAAGGATCTTCTACCCTAGCTCTCAGAAATCTCTATCTGCAGAGATAAAATAGAATGAATGCTCTTTCTGTAGCAGCAGCATATATAAAGTTATTTGGAAATACATCTAAGATACATTTCGGTGAATCTTTCTTTCCTGATATAGTAAAAGAATATTAGAATATGTTGTTGGTTTTCAAACATTGTTCCATGAAGCTCTGATGATAGAGGGGATTCCAGGATGGCTAGAAGGGCAGGGATCTCATCTCCAATCTCAATCACAAGATTGGTTAGGATTGTGGACCTCATGAAGCATTCAGTGTTCATGATAGAGTTTTTCTAAGAAAAATGAAAATCTTCTCAATTTAAAGGGTTTTATCAACAATAGGCCAAATGAAATCTATATCTCTATCAGTTCCCTAAAAGAATAAGCAAGGAAACTAATCTAAAAATAGGAAAGAACCTATGGGACTATATTGAACATTTCATATTTCATATATGTGACTGTATAAGTTTATTTAAAATATAAGGAAATAATTTTCATAAAGTCAAGTTCCCAGATATCACATAATAATATGTAAGGTTAAATTATTTCTTTTAGCTCTGATATAAACACTTACCGTTCAATTATCAAAATGGGATCATTTTTAAGGCTATATATCGTCATATAATTAGGATATAAGGTATTATATATATAAGATTTTATATATATGCTCTAAATATATTATATTTAAAATATAAAAATATTTATATTTTATAGATATATAAATAGTTTTGATTACCTAATACACAATGCTAACCTTGTATATTAGTCAGCCAAAGGGGTACTGGTGCAAAATACCAGAAAACAGTTGGTTTTTATAAAGGATATTTATTTGGGGTAGAAGCTTACAGTTACCAAGCCATAAAGGGTAAGTTACTTCCCTCATGAAAGTGTTGCTACTGTTGGAGCAAGATGGCAGCCGATGTCTGCAAAGAGTTCAGGCTTCCTGGGTTACTCTCTTCCCGGGGCTTGTTTCTTTCTGGACTCAGCGACCCTGCTCTCTCCACAAGGCCAGCTGTAGACTCTCAGGTGACCGGCTCTGTCTCTCTCCCCAGGCTCGATTTTCTCTGGGCTCAGCTGCTTTGCTCCTCTGCATGTTTATTTCCCAGGCTTCAGATCAAAACTCCCACTCAATTCTCTGCCCTGTACTTTTCTCTTTGAGTGCCCACCCACCAAGGAGGCAGGGGCTCAACGTCCTACTGACATGGCCCAATAAAGCCCTAATCATACTTTATGCCCAGAGAAACAGGCAACTTTATAAACATAATCCAATATCTATTTTTGGAACTCATAAATAATGCCAAACTGCTATACTTTATAAGACTACACAAATCCAATTTGTCTCTAAAGCATTTTTAATCTGGACGGCAAGACTTTGAGATCATATTTGTTATCAGGAATGACTTAGAGGCCACTTCCTCAGAAATAGCCCCTTGGGTTTATGTATCAAAACCAAATGTAATCACATCCCAATTCTTATTATTCAACAATGAATAATCATTCTTTCCTATTCTGCCAAACTCCACTGTTTGTCAGTGTTTTTACAGTATCCCAGAACTTAAATGGAACTCAAGCTTTTTCCTTTCATTGTGGAGAGAGAGAAAGGGGGAAAGATTTGAAATGCAAAGACTCAATAATGTCTAATATTACAGTGAAG
>JAQZBX010003842.1:0-63186 GCA_029593785.1 Cabassous unicinctus
CTTTGACTATAGGCTTGAATATATCATTTAATCTGTGTCTTAATTTTACCCTTTGCAAAATAGGAACAATAATAGTACTTTCTCCGTCTTTTATTTACTGATTGACTTATACCCATTTATTTCCAAAAACAATATGTGGGAACATCATGATACAATTTATATAACAACTTTGTATTGATTATTAACTGAGTAATACCACTGCTAGTTAGCATGGCAATTTATAATGAATAACGAGAAGAATTTTAGTTTTAGTTGCTAATAAGCTCAATATAAGTCAGCGGTGTCTTGTGATCTTGCATTAACAGAACTGAGGAAGAGTATAGTACTCTACTCTGTGCTGGGCAGACTTCACCTAGGTTTCTGGAAAGCTTATGTTAGGAGTTCCTGTAATCAAATTCAAGAGTGTTCAGGGGCAAGCAATGAGTGCAGTTTGAGTTACTGTCTGGAAATCATACCATGGGGAGATACCTGAAAGAACTGAGAATGTTTCGTTTGGAAAAAGAATTAGGGATGTGATAGCTGTTTTTGATTATATGAAAGGCTGTCATGTGTAGGAAGGTCTGAATTTATTTTGTGAGTTTCTGGAGAACAGTACTATGAGGAATTGGTGGAACTCACGGGGAGGGGATTTTTAAATTAGAATAAAATGGTTTCCAACAATTAATTCAGATCTAAAAACAGATTGAGCTACTTCTTGAGGGAATGGATTCCTTAATCCTATATGTATTTAACCAGAGACTAGAGAGCCACTCTAAGGAACTTTTGTAAAGGATTAACCTAGATTATCTCTTAAATGCTAAAGTCCCTTCTTACATTTATATTTTAAATTTTATTGTTCTTATTGTCATTTGTTATTACTGGTTGAAATATTTACCCAATTATTCATAAAAGTCTCAGTTTATTTCTAGAAAAGTGTATGTGGAAATTGAATACATTTACGTAATTAAAGTGCTCCAGTTCATCACATTTCTCCAGAGGTAGTAACCCCAGGCCCCTGTGATTCCATATCTTCAAAATATTTATGCATTGTTGATAAATGAATTTGTTTTGTTTTTTTTCTTTGCCTTTGTGTGTGTGTGTGTATGTGTGTGTGTGTGTGTGAGGTCTTTAACAATATTCTTTCACCGTTGATATTACTTTAAAAGAAATCTTTAAAAGATAAAGTGTTGGAAGTATCTTAAAGGTTTTCTAGTCTGATAATTTATCTGAAGCTCTCAGTTCTATTACCCATCTTATGCATGAACATCTCAAAAGGAAAAACACAAGTTTTTAACAATTCCCTGACAGTTTTGGATAGATCTTACTTCTACTAAATCCTTCCCTTATAGTGCACTGAAATATTTCTTCTACTCAGTTGCCCTAGTTCTACCCATTGGACCTCTTCCACTTAAACAGCTTTATATATATTTAAAGACAGTAACCCTGCTGCTTCACCTCCAGTCATATTATTTGCAATTCCTGCTGGATTTTGAATGTCATAATCATTCTGGCAACTTCCTTTTGAATAATCTGCTTTTACTTACCCACTTTAAAGTATGATTTTCAGAAATGGACACAGTCCTACTGCAGTTCTGGTCTAGCTATGGAGAGCAGAATAGGGCTAATTCCTCCCATATTCTATTGCCTGCAGTTCTATTAATGCAACGTAAGTTTTTAAAGTCTTTTTTGTTGCAAATAGAATTTACATTTCTCTCATTCATTTACCTGTTCATTCAACAAATAGTTATTGAATGACTATTCAGTACAAGTTTCTGTTGTAGGCAAACAAAACAGCGAGCAGTGGTGCTTCTACATTTTAGTGATGTGTGTACATTTAATGAAAGCCCTTAATTCTTTCTCTTAAAAGGTCTGCATTGAAATTATGAAGTAAATTTAACTATGCATAGGACTTTACATTTTTCTTATTTAATTTCATCTTGTCCAATTTTGTTTTTTAATATTCTCTCCACAAATTTTGCATGTTATTTTCTCATTCGAGGAAACTTTCTGCCTGAAACTCCACTGCATTTCTGGTGCTGTGTAGTAGGTGTCCATCCATCAAGGATTATCCTTGAGTGATATCCTTAAGCCACAATTTAATCAGGAGTGGTAAATATTTCTGGCATTCTAATAAATTCTCTGAACTACTAATTGAGATTGCCCTATGGCAGTAATTCCTATTCTTACTGCAAAATAAAATAAAATTGGAAATAACACAGATGAAAAAAATAGATTAAAAGGTAAGATAAAAAGAAAAAATATAAAAGGGGTAAATTAAGTAGAGAAACTACTATGGGTTCAAAATTATATTAGTTGTCATGATAAAAATGATAAATAGAAACAAATATAGTTCCTACCTTTTGAGGCATGCATTCCAGTGGGGGAGGCAGACATATGTGAATCAAATAATCCAAATAATCGCTCAAACATATTTAAAATTGCACCCATGATATTCTCTTAAAAAGATTTTCTATCTTTTAGCGATCCTATTGAATTATTTGAAATGAAATGAGAATTGTCTCAAAATACTCTGGATGGGACATGGTTGGGGTTATTGTAAAATAAGACTGCCATGAATTGCTACTTGTTGAATCTGGATGATGGGTACATGAGGCTTCATTAGATTACTCTCTCTACTTGTTTGTATCTCTAATATATCTTTAATAAAAAGTTGTAAACATGAAAAAAATTCAACTGTGACAAATGGTACAGAGGAGATATACCCAGTTTGATAACTGACTAAAATAGAGGAATTTTATTTAGTTAAGGAAGTCAAGAACGACACTTAATGGTATATTGAAGGATAAATGGGAGTCAAATGAACCAGTTACAGTGTGTTCAAAACCCTACTGCAGAGGGAGCAATACCATTACTGGGAAAAAAAAGGCCAAGGTGGCTGGAGTGTGTGTGAACGTGGCCAAGGGTAGCCGGATAGTACATGCTGCTGAAGAGTGAAACAAGGGCCAGATGAAGGATGAACTTTGTCTTAAGGCAATGGGGAGGCGGGTGTGGCTCAATCGATAGAGCTCCCGTTCACCATATGGGAGGCCCCGGGTTCGCTTCCTGGGGCCTCCTTGTGAGGGCAGGCCGGCAGGCCTGCACGGCGCAGTGGGCTGATGCAGCAAGACCTCACAGCAGGAAGCAGGTGTGGCTCAATCGATAGAGCCCCTGTTTACCATATGGGAGGCCCAGGGTTCGCTTCCAGGGGGCCTCCTTGTGAGGGCAGGCTGGCCCGCGCGGCGCGGTGGGCTGATGAAGCAGGACCTCACAGCAGGGGGGAGATAAGCGGACACAGAGAAGACACACAGTGAATGGACACAGCGAACACAGGCAGCAAGGGGGGAATAAATAAATAAATAAATAAATCTTTAAAAAAAAAAAAAAAGAACAATGGAAAGTCATTGAAAGGCTTTAACCATGGAAGTGACAAAATCACATTTGCTTTCTGAAAAGAATTTTCTGGCTGTTGTGTGAAGACTGATTGTAAGGGGCCAGAGCAATACAGGTAGACTAGTTAGAGACCGCTCAGTTTTCACAGAAAACATCCTGCTACATTAGTACCCTAAAGTTTTAGCCTCCTTTAATTTAGACAAATGGCCTCCCTGTTGATTTTATCACTTTAATATCCTATAATTTCATCTTCTTCTCTCCAGATAGTTGAGCTAACAGCCTCAACTATCCAGCTGCATTTACTTCCCAGAAGCATTCTTTGTCAGGCTATCTACCTGAAACTCATCCTTTTAAAAATGTATATCCCATGAAGAGTTCTGGCCATAGAACATTTCTGGCTATTATATTTTGACTCAAGTTGAGTCCCACAGTTCATAAATGTGGATGGTAGTGTGGCCAGATAAAATATAGGACATCCAGTTAAAATCTGAATTTTAGATAAACAACAAATACATTTTTAGTATATCTCAAATATTTGGAACATACTTACATTAAAAAAAAGGGGACATGCAATATTTCTAACATACTTCTACTAAAAAATTAGTTTCTGTTTACCAGAAATTCAGATTTAACTGGAGATCATTTTATTTTTCATTTGCTAAATCTAGCATCCCAGGGAGTAGGAGGGTTGAAATGCCTGTTAATCCAAAAACTTGAGCCTGAGTGACTAGACCATCCATTTCATAAATGATGGAAAAACTATGACATAGACATAATTCCTAAAATAGTAAGTTAAAATGGAATATCACATTGACTACACATGATAAAACCACAATTTTGGACATAAAGAAAGAGCTATATGTTTTTAATAAATGGAACCTCATTTTTCTCCTTGCTCCCAATAAAAAAGATTAAACAAAATATTTTAAGAATATTGGTTTTGATGGAAGTCAGCCAGAAGTCTCACACCTAGTCCAGACCTGCCTTCAATAAATACCTCACTCAGACTAGGTCTTGTCCTAATTCCGGTCCTTGGTTCTCTCTTTCTGTTATTATGAACAGAGAATGAAACCCTCCCATGATGAAGAGGTGCTCCAACAACACTTTCCCAGGTACAGAGAGGTCTTGCTACAAAAGTCCCAGGTAGACTTGGCAGTAAAGTTACATATAAATAAATATCTACTTACTTTGCCTGGCCATTTCCTTGTTTCTGGTATTACTCCATTTGTGTTATTTCTAAAATGAGCTGGAAACTTATCACATTAAGAAGTGGATGGAAATTGTACACTTTGGAAAAAGCCCAAAGAGCATTCAATGCCTTATTTCAAAATGAAAATAAAATATTTATGAATAAAACATTTTATTATTTAATGTGAACATTACATTTTACTAGTGTAGGATATTTTTTAAGCACTGCCGCTTAAGTCATTTTACTTGATAAATATATGTCCCAGAAACTTAAATCTTTGGTCTGTCCACGTGCCAGTTGAGCCCTGAATTTCAGCAGAGTTGACAACACTTAATCTCCAGTTCACTGCACTCACCCAGGGCAACTAACAAGGAGAAGATGATGGACAAAGCCCATCCCAAGGAACAGAGAGTGCAACTGCAAGTAAGATAGCTCCATTCATCTGTCCCATGGGATCTAAGCCCCTACTCAATTAGAAGCAGAGTGGGCATCACCATCCCAAAATCCTCAAGATTGGGGAATGAACAATGGACTAAAGTAGACTTATTATTATTTTATTATAGACATTACTATTCTAGCAATGGAAGAACTGTTATCATTGATGTAAAGGCAGTGGCCATCAGAGGTTCTGAGGGATGGGAGAGAGAAGAAAAGGTATAGTATGAGGGCATTTTGGGGGCATTGGAGTTGTCCTGCATGACCCTTGCAGTGACTGAGACAGGCCATTGTATCTTTGGTCATAACTTACAAAATTGTGTGGGACAAAGTGTAAACTATAGTGTAAACTGTAGCCCATGGTTAGTAGCAATGCTTCAATATGTGTTCATCAATTGTAATAAATGTACCACACTAATGAAGGAGGTTGTTAATGTGGGAAAGTGTGGGGGGAGGAGGGAGTGGGGCATATGGGAATCCCTTATTTTTTTATATAACACTTTGTACTCTAAAGTTTAAAAAAAAGAAGCAAAAGAGTGCCAGTCCAGTTTCAATAATTCTGAGAAAGAAGTTCTGGAGTGTTCTGGAATATTTTCTTACAGTTGTCCTAATTATTCTGATTTAATAAAGATGTTATTTACATTGCTTTGGTGAAATATTGGCATTGCAAGTACCTCCTGATGCATAGTAATAAAACTGCTATACAACAAATTGAGCTTTAAAATTTCATTCTATTAGAATACAAGAAATATTTAAAGTTATCTATTTAATGTATGTAGTTATTGATAAAATATGTTAGGTGTAAATGCAGAATATCTTTTTAAATATAAAGACATTTTTTACACTATTTTGTGAAAACTATGTTCTAAAATGTTGCCTTCTTGATTTGAAGATCATAGTTGTAACATGAAATACCCTGACCTAAACTCTGGGTTTATATTTTTTCTTATTTTACAGCTCCTGAAGCACTTTTACTCCTTTCAAGCACTTTGGCTTTCATGAATGGCACCTGAAACCTTGGGGAAAACATAATGACACACAAGTGAAAATTAGTTGGAGAACCCAAATAATATATTTTGATTATAGGTTTCCCATACATCACCTCACCACCACCTTACATTGTTGTGACACATTTGTTACAAATGATCAAAGAACATCATCATAATATTACTACTATCTGTAGCCCATAGCTTATATTTGGTGAATTTTTTCCACAAATCATCCTATTATTAACACCATGTATTAGTATTATATATTTTTCATAGTTCTTGAGAGAACATTCCCATATTTGTACTGTTAGCCACAGTCCATCATTCACCACTGGATTCACTGTGTTATACAGTCCCCTGCCTTGTACAATCCATCCAAAGTTTATACTCAGTGGCTCTCAGTTTCATCACAAAGTTGTACTATCATCAGCTCAGTTCATTTCAGAATATTTTCATTACTCAAAAAGGAAAAATCTCATAACCTCTTATATCGCCCCCATTATTGACCCTTAGCATTGATGTAGTACCTCCTTTGCCATTGCAGTAAAAATATTAGAATATTATTGATAAATATAGTCTATACATTACATTAGTTGTATTTTCCCCTTGTATCTCTGTATTCTTAATACCTTCTAATAGAGCAACATTCTTGTATTTGTACTATTAGCCACGATCATCATCTACCACCAAAATCATTGTTATACAGTCCCTAGATTATCCCCTAGTTTTCTTTCAATTAACATTAACCTCATTAGACTGCACCTGTCAGTCACATTTATAAATCTTCAATGTTAGTTATACTCATTATTATGTGTTGCCATCAACTCTATCCATTTATACCATTTACAATCCACCTTATTAAACATTCTACTTACGTTCAGCATAATACAGTACTTTTAAGTTTATAAGGAGCTACTTTAATGGAGTGCCAACAAGGATTTCTTTTAGGGCTATTGGGTTTAGCATATTTATCATGAATATCACAGAAAAAGCAATGAAGATGAAGACATCTAAATGTGCAAGTGACTGTAATAAAATATTATGTGCAAGGAAGATTCAGCAGAATTTCTGATGAATAACTTAATGGACCCTTAACAAGCAAATGTTCAGCAAACTGGGAAATATTCAGAAAAATGAGGAAACTTTGAATATTAAAGGCAAATTTTAATTCTTAAAACAAAGACCTCTTTGCTTGCTGGGAGAACCTGTCCTCTTGATAGAAAATAGACTTATATAATTTCCCTGGATCATCTGGAAATATTGGTAATTAGATAGACACTGGCAGAAAAGAGTGAGAAAATAAATTGATCCTAATGAGGATGATACCTGAGACACACTGTAATACAGACCAGCTGGGAGGACTGTTATCTATGCAAACTAAGTAAGGTCTGGCTCCAGGCAGCTTCCAGTGAAGTGATGACTATCATACTTTAGAAGAGCCAGGCTTATATAGAACTGGGCTATAGGTCAATTAGCCGAAAGACAATTCTCTGGATGAACAGTGGACCAAATTAACTTGTTTCTTTTTTAAATGTATTAGTTTTAATTGACCTAGTTTTAATTTTGACTCCACAAAATCTTTTTAAAGTATGTCTAATGTGGTCCTGCCTCTTAGCCAAGCTGCTATAGCTGGAGAGGGGGAGAGTGAAGGGTATGGGAACATGTTTTTGAATATGAAGAATTCTAAACAATATAGTCTCATGAATATATGAATATGCTTTTATTCTTTATTAACATACTCTTCAGGTATATATTTATCTAAAAGAAAAAATTAATTTATACTATGAAGAAGTTATCTTTAGGAGAATAGATTATAAAAGTATTCTTAGGAATAAAATATGTATAATTATGTATACTTATATATCTATATTAAAATATGTTCATAGTATTAATTGTTAATATGGTCTTATGAATATTTTAGAATATCAACAATTTCATATGGTTCATTATAATTTTATTCTTATGTTCCTCAATCACTCTGTCTCTTTCTATACAACAATCCGCCCCCCATCTTCTTCTCAGTTTATAGCTTTTAAAAATGTTGTCAGAAAAATAAAATGAAAACCATTCTTTAGTTAAATACTTATAGTTAAAGGAAACAAGTAAATTAGGTGCACTGATGGATTGGCCATCATCTGTGGAACTGCACACTTGTTGAAGGAAGGTTTCTTCTGTTGCCTAAGGGAAATATAAGGAGTTAAGAGCTAATTTTATAATAAGAGCAGAGTGAATTAAATTGCCTTGCTATTAGTTTGGAAGTAGCATTTTATAATGCTTTTGGTCTAAATCTTCATCAGAGTTTATTATTTTAGTGTAAGGTAGATTGAGGGCCTGCATAACTTTTAGAAGTTCCTGCAATGGATTTGTCACTTCACCCAGCATCAGATGTGGGAAAAACATGTCTTATACATTAAGGTCTTTCATAGAATTTGTGTAGATGTGTATATATGCATAAGTGCATCTGTAAGCATATGTGTGTGAATACAACTAATGTTTCCTCAGTGTGTCAGGATAAAGTTAAAAGAATAGAAGAAAATGAATACTAAGGTAATGAACATGTAATAAGGTATTTATATTTTGTGTATGCCATTTTAGCTTTTCAGATAATGCTATTAAGTAAACGCTGAAATTTTTGAAGAAGAAATAATGTGGACTTTTAGTTAATTTTATTTGAGAGATGTAAGGAAATGTATAGTAAATGCATACACAAAATTCAATGTGCTCCTTAATACTTTGAATAGAAATGACTTCGTCAGAGCTTGCCACCCCACTGGCTGATCCAGTGTATGCGGTTGTACTATTAATAGGTCAGTTGCAGTAATGGCTGGTCATCCCAGTGTGCTGTATGGATGTGGTTATTTTCCATGTGTGCCATGCTGAAAGGAAGGTAAAAAGCACTAGCTAGGATGACACTAATAATAAAATGCATTTTTATTTCAGGCTTCAGAGCTTGTGTGATCATGGCACATGCTGAATGCAGTAGATTGAATTATGTATGCTTTCAAAAGACATGTTCTTAATCCATGTCCTTGTTATTGTAAACCCATTGTAAATAGAACCTTAGAAAGATATTATTTTTAGTTAAGGTGTGGCCTAACTGAATCATGGTGGGCCTTAATCTGATTTCATAGAGGTCTTATAAAGTGACCTCAGAGAAAGTCATACAGGAGGAAGGCAGAAGTCAATGGAAACAGAAGAGCAGACACAAAGAGAGAGAGATTGTCATGGGATGAGAAGCAGAGATACAAGCCAAGGAACCCCAAGGATTGCACCAAACCAGAGCCATAATGCTACAGACTCCAGGAAGTAAGCATTGCCTTGTCAATGCCTTAATTTTGAACCTCTGGAACCATAAGCCAATAAATTCCTCTTACTTTAAGCCAAACAGTGTGTGCTATTTGTCATAGCAGCATTGCAAAGTGACACTGATGATCCTTAGGAAAATCATAAAATGACCACAAATCAACGAACCATTTTTCCCTTTGATTCCCTAAAAAGAACTTAAAAGAGCACCTTAGTAGCACATTTTATTCTAACCAAATTCACAGAGAAAAGCTGTATCAAGAGGAAGTAATTGAACACCATGAAGGAGCAGCCTCTCCACTTCTTTCACTGTAAGTCAGATATAACAAGTGAAAACCCTGAACACCATGTGCAGAAGTGTTCTTCTGAGTGTCTCATTTGGTAATCAAGAGCATATTAATAGGTGAGTTTCTGATGGCTAAATCAGAAATGAACTCTTCTCAGAGAGATAAATAGATTATACCTTCCTGGATTCTTGATTTCCAGATCTGCTATTACCTGCTATTATCTGTTATTATCTGAAAGTCAGGAGGCAAGAATTGAGAGTGATCATTTCACTGAAAATAAAGATGTCTCCAATCTGAAAATATTTAGAGAAGCTTGCTAGGGTAGATAACTGGTAGAAATTTGGTCTGAATAAATGAAAATACAAATTACAAAATATATTCAAGGAAAATCAATTTTGTTCATTTTAAATTCACCCATTTACTCAGATTAACTTGACACATTATATTTTATTAAATGTACTTATTTATTACTAGATAGAAATGATTCATGAATCAGTATATGTAACCACCAATCTGTATAATCAGACTTCAATAACCACTACAGATATATTTTTGTATCTGCAATGTCCCACAATATTTGGAACTTGCTTTTTTAAGGAGGGAAATTTGTTATTTTATATTTATGTTACCAATTTCATAGTAATTATTTATGACTGGATGTAAAAATCTTAGCACATTCCCTTTTATAATGTACAACAAATTCCAAATTTGTAAAGTTTGAAAAAGGATCCATTAATATACTGTTGTAACTTTGCTTTTTAATGAATTGAGTATTCATTAATATAGACATCATCTACATAATAACCCAAAATTTATTTTGGAGAGTAATAATCTGGCATACCAAGGAATATAACAAACATATTAATATTCAGAAAGTGAAAGTTCTCCTCAATTATGCAGTTTATGAATGTCATTTGTTCAAAGCAATATATGTTGCCATAATAAGTGTTTTCTTGTCATGTGGCTATTTTAAACAGTCATGGCTGCTGGAGAAATAAACCATCAGGTGGGGTTGACATGTGTAAAATTGATTTTCTCAGTATCTCCATGTCATCTAATTTATTCAGATCACCATTTCTTTTAAAATCCAAAAGGAATGTATTGACATTCATATCACTTAGCTGGGGAAGTCCACTGGTGCCTCCTTAAAATCTTTGATGATTCCTGGGTAACATGGAGTAGAGGTTACATTTCATCTACATCAGTCAGTGTTTGTCTCCTTCTCTTATCTGTCATGCTGAGCATCTGTCACTGCTATCATTTCTCTTGGCTGCACCTCATGTTGGAAATGACTTTTCTATCAAGACTTTGAAGAGTCTTGGCTGTTACCCTACTTGCAAGCTAACAAGTTAGTCTGACACAGCTTCATGGATACCAGCAGGAAACACAAGACTTCTGGGTCAGAGACAATATCAGCACCACAACAACGCCAGCAGCCAGAGCATTAGTATTTTCTTGTGCCCATTTCCTACCCTGGTAAAATTATGAGTTGGGTGCATTACAGGAGAGGAATTCTGCACTTAGGAAACCCTAATATTTTCTAGATAGGCTTTAAGTAATCCCGCACAGCATTTATCCCAGAGGGAGACAGTATTACACTGGACAGCAAGCAAAGCTGCCCTCTGTTCTGGAAGGAGGCACTGTTTCTGCCTTCCAAGACTGTGTTCTATCCAAACATCTTTGAAAAGTTAATTGAGAGCCAAAGGCTGTCAGTGCCTCTGCACCCATGGGTAACTATTTCTCAACACAATCTTATTTTCTACAGTATTTCCCCAGTATTGTCATATATGGCAGCTTTTTATTGAAATTTTGTGATTAAAGGAAACAACTTTAAAGTCAATCTCTCCTCAAGGTTCTTAGAAATTTTCACTACCTAACAGAAGGAATTTCTCATTTATTATGTCCCTTGAACTACCAGCCTCATCTCTCCACATTTCAGGGCCCTGTTTTGGTTCAGCTAGGACCTTTATGGTCTCTCTCTTGGGCTATTCTTGTAAATTCAAACTTTCCCTCCTAAGTTTGCAGATCTTTTAGCTTTCTCTTGGTTTTACCCTCTTTCAAATCATAGCTGGAGCCACAATAGAGGTAATGGGACAGTAGACTTCGACAGTATTCAAAGAAGTTCTTGACTGTATTTTCCTAAACAAAAATGAAATTCAAAAAGAAATCATCACTGTAGTTTGCTTTTAACATTTCTCTAAAAGCCAAAGCCAATGCATTCAGTGAACCTTGAATTTATCCTTTGACGCCTCTCTTTACTGACAATGCCTTTTACATAACTTCAGGCAAAGGGTCCTCCTAAGTATTAACCCTAATGGAATGTTCTGAGATGCCGCCCTGGACCTTGTTGATCTTCCTGATTAAAGGAAGGAAATCTACATTATAAACTATTAGAATAAAAAATTGTTAAAACAATTAATTTGGGAGCTAGAGATGGTCAATATCCCGAATGACACGAACCCTATAATTACTTTTGGTTGTTAGGTTGCCTCCAGTGGGAGCCATTCTCTTTAATTATGTGGCTTCAGGAAATATTTTGGCTTGTCCTCTTGCTTGATAAACACTGTAGCTAGAAACTTTTGTGAGATAAAAATATCCTTGGGAAAAACGAAAGGGAGAATGCTTATGTTTCCAACCATCATTGTAAGGCATTCATTGTAAAGCATTTTTATCCATATTTTAAAGATAATAATATAAACCAATTACAAAGAAATGAAATCACTTTCAATATACACATCAATCAAGTAGTATAATTTAAAAATAAGATTAATGAGTTCTGATTTCTTATTCATTTTTCTCATCTCTTGGTAAAGTTTATTCCTTCAAAAAGGCAAACAATAACAACTGCAAATCATGTAATTATGAAAGTGCTCTCTTTAATCACAGCAAAGAAAATGAGAAAGTAAGGGGAAATGGATCAAGGTTTCAAGATACTTTTAAAATATACACAGCTGAACAATTAAATTTAAATACCTGAGGATGAGAGTCTTCTAATTTTACAAACAGTGTGATCTTAGTCAGTTAACTGATGGATGAAAGATCTCAGTATTTATATATACTTTGCAGTCTCAAACCTGGAAAACTGCATTCATTATTCACTAAGTCCCTACTTTTCTTTTTCATGCATTTAGGCAACCACAATTTCTTATTAGTCAAATACAGACTAGTCAGGGATATGTAAACAATAAATTAGTTTAGATTAAACTAAGTGGTCATGAATTGAGATTAATTAGATTACCTAGTTTTGTATCATCTTGCCAAAACCATGGGGAGTAACACACTTAAATACAGTAAGAAAATAAGCTGTGATTGACACAAGTAATAAATATGATTCTCTATCACCAAAGAAAATTGTCTACAGCAATTGTGACCTCAAGTATCTCTTGCATCATAAACTGCTACATGATGTTTCAGTGCATTGAGAGAAGCAGTCTTCTAATAGTTTTCCTGTAAGCACTATTAAATGTTTTGACATAGTAATACACCTTGCACAGTTTCTGGTGTTTAATAAGGAAGAAATAAGCATTAGTTTTTTATTGTCATTGCTTATACAATGCTAAGCTGTTAACCATATAATACTTTGTCGAGTACTATGGAAAACTTATAAAGGAAAAATTTTCCTGCTTGTGCAAACCCTGTATAACTTATTCAGGCAATTACAATTATTCCAAATTAATTGACTGTACTGTGTTTTTGGTGTTAGTTAATGAGAGCTATTTATTAAATTAGTATTTTTCATCATTTTGATACAGTTATGGGTGCCATTTAGAATTGGGTTTGTATTTACTTAAGAAATTTACATGCAAGAATTTCTGAAATGACTGGAATTGAAAAATTGAAAGTCTATATCCTGGGAATGTTGTGACTCTTAGAAAGCAGTGTGTAAAACCTTTCCAACTTGACTAAGTATTTGTCTTGAACTAAGCATCTCTTTTGATAGTGTGACTGACGTTTTTTCTTTTTCCTTTTTGTCTGATCTTGAGATCTCTGCCTACCTTTGTTTATTTTCTCCCCAGATATTTGATTACCCACCGTGGCTTACTTTTTGTGTCTTCTCTTAGTGCTGACCCAACGGCCTGTAGCTTTCTCCTGATGTTCATTACTTGCAAGTGAAGTTAATCTGCTTGCTTTGTTCTGATTCAGATTCACCCTACACCTATATTTAGTGGTTTTTCAACTCAGAAATCTGGTTCCATCCACCAGCTTCTGTATAGTCCTTTCCCAGAACTCTCTATAATGTATGTGCTCACAAAGTATTTGGTAATCTATCGTTGTGACGCTTCAAGTTCTTGATTCTTGCCTGTTTCATACTGCTGCTTTTTAGATTTGATGGTTATATTTATTTGTATTATTAATATACCCAGAGCCAGAATGCAGGAAAAGTATACCTATTTCCCAGTGAGTTTGCTGAAATCAGTTCACTGATTATTCATTTTTTGCCTGAATTTGTGATAGTGAGAATGTTGTAAATTGAGCATGGAAAAGGTAGCCTCTGTATATAGGAAGATAATATCCTAACTGGGGAATAAAAATTTCATCCCAGCAACTCGATAGATGTTTTTCTAATATGGCATCTATCGTTGGGATTTTCCAATATATTGCTATTTTGAAGTCAACTGGTAGGACTGACCTATTTTGTTAACCATGTGGGAGTATTAACTTTATTTGGTGTGTTTTTTATTTACACTGAATTTTAGAATAAAGATAATAAATTTTAGAAAAATTTGAATGTAGAAAATAGAAACAACTCAAGATATACATAAAGATGTAAATTTTAAAATTCTTTATCTATCTGAAAAAATAAAGTCCAAATAAAGAAAACATCCTTGACTAACTAACCTAAGATGGTGATTTTCAAAATGAAACTAATTGGTAAGAATTCACTGTTGATTTTACATTCTTAAAATACTAGTGGAAACCTTGCTATCATAAATGAAAGAAAGTACAAATATAAGTACAAAAAAAATCTTCTTTCATAAGCTTTATTTTAAATTTAAAAGAGTCTTGAGAAATTGAACATGCTTTAATGTCTAAGTTGGTTTAAAATTTCAACAATAAAGCATACCTTCTGACTGCAGCATTTTTGTTATAATTTGAAGGCCATCTTTTGCAGGAGTCATACATTGATTAAATATGTATTTTTTCTACATTTTCCACTAATCTTTTAAGACACAACTTGCAGCACCAAAAAAGAGATAGCAAATATAAATGTTAATATACAGAAGTGTGGACAATATTAGCATTTACTTAGAACTCTAAGTTGCCAATCATTTGAATGTAGTTAGTCATTTATCCAGCGTCCTTATGGAAGTGAATTCATGACCTTTGCTTTTCGCAGAGGAGGCAGGAACTTGCACTGAGGTAAGGACCAGACTTTGGGCATCTGGACTTTCTTCTTTTCTCTACGGTCTTGAAATACAATGGAAAGAGAAATTTCACATTTTCTGATTATTTGAAAGAAATATCAAATCCTTATACTGAATTTAGGTAAATATATGCTCAAAAGCAACTAAAGTTCTTTATTTAAATTAATGAACTATTTATTAGGGACTAATTTATTAGAGAGAGAAGAATAATGGTTTAGCATAACCTTAGTGCTTACCATGTGGTAGGCTATAAACATGAAAGTTAATAGCACTTTCTTTCTCTTTCTTACAGTATTGACCACTTCAAATCATTTCCCACATAGCTACCTAGCTCTTCTTTCTTAATGAAGATCTGAGCCTGTTATTTATCTCCTGGATGGAAATCTATTAAAGGCTCTCCACAGCCCAAAGGTGGAGGTGTTTAGCACAGGATACAAACTCCCCTCCGTCAACCTTGGCCTTGCCTCAGCTCACCAGCTGTCTCTCCATTCATGTGGTTATACTGAAACAGCACACTTTTGCTCTTTCTGTTCTCACCTGGAACATTTTCACTCCTCCTTTACTTGGCTTAATTCAGTTTTGGTCTCATCTCCAGGAAACATTTGCTGATACTCAACTGGGCTACATGTCCTTGCTCTAGGGCTCCAAAGGCCTCTGAGCATCCTTCTGGTTGGCAAGATGAGTGATAGTCCAAGCTTCAGATAGGTTGAAGTTTGGTCTTAAAATCTGCCCTTTACTCTCTGGGTGAACTTAATACCATCTAAGACTCCCATTCCTCAAGTGTAAAATGGTAGTATTAGTAATAATAACAGTACTTGCTGCATAGAGGATTCCGTGGGTTAATGTATGTAAAGCATGTTAAGATAATACCTTGCAGACTTGCAGACCTTAAGAGTGTAGTAAATATGAATACTATCATTATTATTAATATCATTATTGCAGGATTTTTTTTTACATTACTTTGGCATTACCTTTCCTATTTGTCTGTCTCCCTACAGATGCCTGCTCTGATAAGGCAGGGCTCATCTATTTCTCATCTCTGGTTCCTCATGGTTATGCTCAAGGTTTATTGATAGTAGAAAGCCAATAAATACTAAAAGTTTATCAGATTTTTAAGTTTAAAATGTAAGAAGAAAGTCATGTTAAATGTGATGTTAAATTAACTTACTGTGCTCATTCTAGTGGAGAAAGGTAGAATTTCTCTCCTTGTATGGAGGGGAGGAGGACAGATTTTCCTATCTTCCAGGGTAACTCCTGGGTTATCCAATGTGTGTTCATGTGCTTCTCTCAGCCACTTGAAAGCCTTGGAAGGGATATAGCACATGATGCCTTTACCAATTAGTCATGTGCCTGTGGTCACATGTGAACATTTAATTCCAAACAAAACGTGATGCTTTCTGAATTTTCATCTTCTAGCATCCCAAGATTTGTGTATTTTTCACTTATTCAGAGTCAACATTGTTGAATAGAATAAATGAATTTTCTTGAATCCGACGTTAAGCATCTTGTCTTTAATATTACCATGTTTCTCCAGACAAGATAAAAATGGTTTCAAATGGCAATGATACTTGTCAGTTCTGCTGGCATAAATCCAGGGTTTAAATTTAAAACCTGAATAAAGTGTACTAGATATGGATGAGGATTTACTATAAAAATCCATTATCTCAGACTCTAGGAGATTGATATACTCTTGGATATTTTTAATAATGTCATGCCTTTTCTTGCCATTTTTGCATTGCTTAACATTCCTGTTTCTTCCATTTTCTTTGGAAAGAGCATTCAGCATATAATACTGGAATGCATAACTTTATGATGCATAACTGCAGCATATCATTTTTCATAAGTTGATGTGTGATTAATTTCAAAGTGCCTGCCATTCTTCCCTAATGTAATATCTAATGTATAGAAAGTTTAGTACTTTTAACTTATTAAAAGGGATGCTTACCAGAAAATAGAGATGTTTATCATCGTGTTACCTGTATTCTGACATTTTTTCTATCTGAGCTCATGCATGTGTCTTGACATTTCAGTGCAGTCCCACAGATATATTACACTCTGCCCTTTCCTCTGCTCTAAACTTGCAGTGAGTTCAAAAGAAGCTGTACAGAGGGGAAGTTGTTCCCTTGGAGAATTTGACCATACTGAATAATTTGATTGAATGCTACATATTTTAATAGAAGATACATACAACACCGCAAGACATAAGATGAAGTGCAAATGAAGAGAGGCATCCCACAAGAAACTCGGTGAGATGTCAAAGGAAAGTGAGAAATTCTTCTTTAACTACATAGCCTCATGATAATTATTTTGTGGTAATGAAGTTCAGCAGATATTGTTAGAGCTTCAGCTTTGGAATTTGGCTCCCATGGGTTACATGCTCTCCTGGTCTTTCCCTTAGAGTATCACCTTGGTGAGTTAATTGTCTTTTTATCATATACCTACCCATGTTGTGGCTATGAGGAATGTTCTAGAAGTTGTGAGTCTAAGGAATCCTTAAACATTAAATGACTATTTTAAGGGTTTGGGGAAAGATTTTATTCCAACCCACCCTATCTCATTTATGTATATCTATATTTTTAAATAAGAAAGGAAAGGGGAAGAAAACAGGAAGAGCAAAAGAGGGGTAGGGAGGGGAAAGGACAGGAAAGAAAGGAAGAGGAGGGCTGTGATGGTTTGGAGCTGTATTTACCCAGAAAAATATGTTCTTAAATATAATCCATTCCCATGGCTGTCGTCTTTTGTAAAGAGAAACTTTTTTTTAAAAAAATTAGGCCAGTAAAAATAATTTATTGGGAAATGGGAGAAAAGAACAGAGCTTGCTGAGAAATGGGAGAGAAGGATGGAAATATACACCAAGATTTGATGTGGGCTACTCTAGGAAGAAAGAGTAGGTTTGGCTTTTGTGGTCACTTTTTAAGCTATTATTCCTTCCCTTGTTAATGCTAAGGGAAGAGGCCCCAGCTGTTATTGGTTATCTCACTAATGGTAGGGGCCAATGGTGAGGCCTGTTTGGAATATCCAGGGCCTCTCCTTGGACCTGGAAAAAGTCCCTACTGGGATCTCAAGGTCAAGGTCAAGTTCTCAGCAGGGTTTTGTGGCCAAGTTGTCTGTGGACCGTGTTGTCTGTCGGCCATTTTGTGGCTTGTCTTCTCCTGGTTTCCCTGTACTAACCTGCCTCGACTGCCCCCTCAGAGAGTTCATGCCCTATTCTTAAGGGGGTGCTGAGGGGCAATGGTCATTCTTCTGTAGTTACTTCCTGCTGGTTAGGGCAGTAGTCCCTACCTGACAGGGCATAAACAAGAGGACCTTTTAATGAAGTTGCTTCAGTCAAGGTGTGGCCCACCTCAATCAGAATGTGTCTTAATCCTCTTGCCTGAGTCCTTTATAAACATAATTAATACAGAGAGGGGGAAAAAGTCATGGAAGCAAGGAGCTGTAAGCAACAAAACCCAGAAGAGAGAAGAGAGACCAATAGACTCAACCATGTGCTATATCATGTGGCAGAGAAGCCAAGGATTGCCAGCAAGCATTCTTTGGGAAGAAAGCATCATATTGATGATGCCTTAATTTGGACATCTTCCTGGCCTCAAACCGTAAGTTAATCCATTCTCGTTGTTTAAACCAACCCATTTCATGTTATAAGCTTTGAGCAGCCTAGAAAACTAAAACACTAGAAAAGGAGAGGAGACAAGAGAGGCAGATTTATTGGTTGCTGTAGACAGTGAAGGAGTTAGCACTAACCACCTGTTAGCCCATATTCTTTCATTCTTTATCAAAATCAGGAAAGTTTTGCAGCCTAAGTGCTCTCCTCTAGATGGATTCAGCTGGTATATTATCAGCTCCTCTAGAGATCAAGACTGTATCGAGCTCAATTCTTTCGTGCCAAGGATCCTGTCTAGGGAACACTGACTGACTTGGGTGGCTTCAGAGTTTCCTTTAAACAGGAAACATGCACCAAGGGCATTATTCTCCATTCCTGACCAGACTTTTATGTTATTTCTCATCCCTTTCTCTTATTCATTTAAGTCAATGTCATCTTCTTTCAAGTTATATAAAATGTGTTCTCTTTTATTCGATTTTTTCCCCCTAAGATTCCTTCAGTGAAGCAAGACTCTATTATTGACTTATCTTTTTTATCTTGATGATGAAGACTGAATTTAATAATCTTTTTTTATTCACATACCATACAATCCATCCAAAGTAATAATATTGTTAATTAAAATTTCTGTGTGGTATATCTTTCTTTTTATAGCCATAAGTAAATGTATACTAAATTTATATTTAATTAATTCATTTACCCAAAGCATGATATTTTAAAACAAATATTTTTTAGTAAAGCATTTTGAAAATGAAAAACATTCTGATTATTATAACCAGCATAGATAGAAACTGATTATGCTCAGAAAAAGGAATTATGATTGCTGTATCATTTAGGTGACCAAAGATTTTGACAAATGAAGCTTAGTTGATTTTTTAAGGGTACTATATTCTCAGTGAAGATATTTTAGTATAATGAAATTTAGAACTCAAAATGGCCTTAATGCTTATTGTGTCCAACTTCAAAATAGATGAATAATCTAGACTTTATAGTCAGATATTAAAAAGCAGAGACCAAAATATAGATCTCCAGACTTCCATGTCCATTGCTCTGTTCTCTCTACTCTACTACCTACATATGCAGACTTATATGAAAAGAAAACCAAAATACTTGCAATATAATAATTATGTAAAGAAGCTATGCCTTACTTCATATTTAAAACTCTGTCACATTATGTATTTGTACCTAGGTGCTCCAATTTGTGGTATCAGGGGAGTAAAATGTATAGGATTTTAAAAATCTTCAGAAAATCACTATATGATATGACTAAAATTAATCCTGGAAAATATAAGTTCTTAATTACTTTGGAAATGATTGTTAAGTTTTCTGTTTAAGGAGGCAGACTGAATGCTTATATTAACACCTTTCTTACATGATAAAACACAAAAATTAGGACACAAACCCACAACAATCTTTACCTGAACAATCAACATATGCAAGATTTAAACACATTTCTTGAAGATGAAAGCAGATGGATTGAAGCAGAGCTGAGAAGGCCATAACCCAAAATACGTTTCAGGATATGTGAAATAGAAGGGAGCTGATCTGTCTTCAGAGTGTACGGACTTCAGAGAGGCTCTGAATTCTGGGAAGATGGTACTACGGATAAGGAAAAGAAAGAGATCCTGAAGGACAGAGGGGTTATATGAAATCTGTTTAAAAAATAGTCATTATCTCACCCTCTCTTCCTTTCTTCCTTCACTGCTGCATGCCAGGCATTTATCCCTAGGTAAATTTCTCTCTCTCTTTTTCTCTCTCTCTCTTCCTCTAGCTTCTTTCTCATTTACATAAGCACACACATACATACACAGAAGGCTTTCTCTAAAGAAATGGAAATTATTCTTCACAGAGAACATGATAGTTAAAATATATCTACACTCGACCCTGGCAAGTGAGAGCGAAATTCTTCATGCTGGCCATATTCCACCATAAATTCTAATCTAGTCCTCCACATATTTACCTTGAAGTGGAATCTGCTATCTATAAGGCCCTTCTGCATAGAGAGCTTGCAATGAGTTAGTCTGTTTCTTCATTTTTAATGTGTACAACCATACATTTTAAGAAAATCTGAAAATGAAGGAAACTGAAAATATGAAAGAAAATATTAGACTAGAGGTCAAAACACAGGAGAAATGATATTCAACTAATAGGAGTTCTAGAAGACGGTTTAGCATCCTTGAGGAATAAAGATCTTCAAATTGATGAAATTACTGACTACAGCACAATGAATTTTTTTAAAAATCCACATGTGGTTCTAATTTCATTAAATCTCAGACTATCAGAATGCCAAGGAAAAATAATAAGACTCAAAAATTTTCAGAACTCAAAAATAGTTCACTCACAGAAGACTAAATGTTAGAATGGGATCAGATCTCTCATGTTCAACAAAACTGGATAGTGAAAACAACTGAAATGGTCTTTACAACTTAGAGGAAAAATATTTTTTTGTTTGGAATTCTAAACCCAACCAAAATACAATCAAATATAAAGGAAGAATGAATACATTTTCAGATATTTAGTACTTAGAAAATTTACATACCATAAAGTTTTAATGTTATTTTATGTTCTCCAGCAAAGCAAAATTATAAATAAAAAAAAATAGGACTATCTAGAAGACATTGAAAAGAGTTAATAAAAGTCTCAGAACAATCCAGACATATTATTTATATTATATTATATTCAATATAATGTATAGTATGATGGATAACTTCATAAAAGCAAAAATGTAAAAGTACTTGGTAAAGTACTTGGTAAAGTAAAAAGCAAAGAAACTATGAACTTTATACTAACACCATTACCTTCATATAACACAGGTATCTGATCATAGGACTTGTAGAATAAGAAATATAATTCTAGGATACTACTTGCTTTTGTAGAAAATAATATTTTAAATTTAACAATAATAATATGAATACTATATATTAGTTTTTAAAATTGAGAATCAACATATACACTAATTAGAGAGGAATTAACAAAAAATGTGATAAACCTCCATCTTTCTTTGACAGGTGCCCTCATATTTCAAAATGATGAACCAAGGTATACTGACCATGATCTATGAGATAAGAAATGTTGGTTAAAATGTATTGTATGTATTTGAAGAGTTAAACAATTAAATTAGTGATAAAACAATATTACAAGAGAATCTAGGTGTGAGTGGTATAAAGGAGATCAATAGACAATATCTAAAGTTGACAAACCATAAGATGCATGGAAGTAATCACCAAACAAAGGAAAAAAAGACAAAACTGAAATAAGTTGATTACAAGATAAAGAATATGGCATGGCTTTTGAGGGAAAGAGGAAGACTGAGGTTGGAATTTGTTGCCCTTCATATAAAAATTTCAAAGTATTATTTGACACTTTAACCACCCACTTACATGTACTACTTTGATATTTACAAAAAATAATGAGGTATAGCAGTTTGACTATTAAAAAATAGCCATTATCTCACCCTGTATTCCTGTCTTCCTTCACTGCTGCATGCCTGGCACTTATCCCTAGGAAAATTTCTCTCTCTCTCTGTCTCTCTCTCTCTCTGTGTAAAAGTACTTGGTACTAATTCCAAAAAGAGCTATTGGTTTATGTTTGTAAACTGGTCTGTCAGAAATGTCACTTTTAATTGATTAAATTATGATTAGAACTTTGATTGGGCCACATCAGCAGGACATTAAGTCCCCACCCCTTGCTGGGTGGGGACTCACAGAGAAAAGACATGGCAAAAGGCAGAGTTGGGAGTTTTGAGCTGGAGCCTGGGAAGTAAGCACATAGAAGCAGAGCAGCTGAGCCTGTTGAGAATTGAGCCCCAGGGAAAGAGACAGAGCTATTTGCCTGATAGTCTACAGCTGGCCTTGTGGAGAGAGCACAGCAGCTGAGCCCAGAGAGAAACAGAGCCTGGGAAGAGACGAAGCCAAGAAACCTGAATGCTTGGCAGACGTAAGCAGCCATCTTGCCCCAACACGTGTCAATAGACTTTGGTGAGGGAAATAACTTATGCTTTATGGCATGGTAACTGTAAGTTTCTACCTCAAATAAATACCCTTTATAAAAGCCAACAGATTTCTGATATTTTGCATTGGCACCCCATTGGCTGACTAATAGAGGTGGATTTTCATTAGAACATAATATGTTGCTGGAAACTGGTTGGGTGTGTGTGTTTAATAATAACCTTGCAGAGGCATAAGTCTATGATACTAAGCAACAAAAGGATTATATGCATCGCTATTATGTAGCAAATGAAAAGCAAAATCACCAGAAATACTAGCAATAAATTCAGGGATTCAAGTAGAAGTCACATTCATATAATTATTTAAACAAAATATTTTTTTAAATTCAAATCAGCAAACTGACATTACATTTAGTTGCATTGAAAATCACTTATCTCCCATGTCTAGGACTCATTTAAGTATAACTGGGCAAATCCATTCAGTTAAGAGTCTCTGGGAACACACATTTTATTGAACTTCCTAAGTTCATAACTGAGAAATAATTAAGTTGAATCATTCTTTTGGGAGTGGGTATCTATTGACATTAGAATTGAAAATACAATTCTGCATGTATGCAAGAATACTTTTATAAAATCTGCCCTAAAACATCACTGAGTAAATTGGATGGTTTTAATGTTTGAATGAATTAGTTTACATCATGTGATCCAATAAGAAAGTAAGGAAGAAACTTCACTGTTGTCTCAAAAGGTTGAAGTTAAAAAAAAAAAAAAAAAAAGCTGAAGAGATAACTACTCAGTGATTCTACAAAATGACATTTTAAGGGAAAAAAAATGACATCCTGAACTGAACTTGGAGGCTATTTGATAAGATTTCACTGTGGACAGATTTTTGCAAATATATTGGATAAAGATAAGGAAAGAATTTGGTTCTAAAATAAATCATGGTTAAGTTCTATTGTGCATTAAATTAATTTTCATAAATTACCCAGGTGCTGTGTCTCTGTTATTTATACAGAGGGTCTCCTGTGCAAATGTCCACTTTTCTCTGGCTCCCAGACCATCCACTAGGCTTCTGATGTGTCCCTTGAGCTCCTTTGCTCTGACATATGTTCTGAATAACTACACTTGAGTGTTGGTACCTTTCATGCCTGCCACTGTAATTATATGATTAAAATAAATTAATAAAATTCAGCATAATGTGTGTTTAAGAGAATTGAAAAATAAAGTGACACTTTAACTAAGCCATAAAAAGCTAGAGGTAAAAAAAAAATTTGACTATTAAAATGACTATAATATCTCTGAATATACGATAGGTAAATCCAAACTAAGTTTAAATTCCCCACTATGCTGGGCCCTAACCTTAAATAATTTATAAGGCAAAATTCTTTGCCAGAGTATACTACTTTCAGCATAAATCTCAAAGGACTTGATGATGCTCTCCATCTGCTGAGGAAGTCAGGGACACACCTAGCAACCATCCCTCAGTCCTTGACTACCCCTATCCTTTTTTCTTGTGAGTGGAAGTTTCAATGTGTTTGCATTCTGCAGCCCTGGGGAGACTTAAGTCTAATGGAAAGGCCTGGCCCTGACTGTACCTTGAACTCCAAACCAGGAACAAGCAACCCTAGCTGCATATCAAGGCAGTAACTCTCAATGGCAGAACCCCTTCCCTCTAGGGTATATGAATACAGCAGATTCCTCTCTCGTGTCTCCACAGCCAAGTGGAGCCTGTAGAACTGCCATCCACCAGCCCTGACTGGAACAGATGGCTGCTCCAGGAGACCAGCCATGACGGGATCTCTTCTGCTGCTTTTCTGGACCCTTTGTGCTAGCTAAGGAAGTAATAAAGTGGTCATTTCCTGAAAGTTTTTGTTATGCCTGAGTCTGTTCCCATGACACACCATACAGTAACTTGCTTCACAAATCCTTCTACAACATTCCCAGGTGATGATGCTCAGTGACGCCTATCACAAATGGTCTAGCAAATCAAGCTCGGGCTTCACCAATCATTTCTATATGTTTCAGAATACGTCATTTCAGAGACACTTGGCTCCCATCCACTTTCCGGCATGAACAAGAAATGGGCAATGCCACCTGCATGGGCTGAAAGCATTTATGGATGTGCTCAACCACTCACCACCTCATGCATATTTCTGGCTCCATTCTTCCCTTTCTTTTTATTCAAAAGGCCCTATAACATGACCATTAGAATTGGACATATTCAAATCCCTACTCCATTACTTACCAGCTGTGTGCCTTTAGGAAACTAGTTCATCTCTTGGAGGATCACTTTCTCATTGGTAGAGTGTGAATAATAATTACACATACCTTGTAGGAATTTTGTTTTGACAAAATGAGGTAATACATATAAAATGTTTGGTATCCACCATTTTGCACATAGTGGCCACTATATAAATGTTAGTTATTATTTCATTTCTTCTTCCCCTCTCCTGCCAGCAGTACCTAGAGGCATCTATTAAATTCTATCAGGGCACTTACAAATAAATTTAACTTTTTATGTAATATTTATGTAATCTAAGTATCTTTAAAAATTTAAAATAAAAAAAAAAGAGAGACTACTAATAGCTGATGCCTAAAAAGTGTATCTAAAATGAAACATTGGACTTAAATAGATTGCTAGCCTACTCTAAAAGTTAAGGGAAAAAGAGACTTTACTTTAGAGGTATTCTATGCTACTTACACTAAAAAATATATTTTAAATATGTATACTTGCAAAATGCCTATTTTAATGTGGATTGACATTTTATTACAGTCATTTGGAAAAAAAATCTGTAAAAAGGTGGATGCAAAAGTTCTGGATTCTATCCTGCTTCCTCATTTCAATCAAAATTAATTCCTGCATTTTTAAAAGGAGCAGAGTGGTATCTCAGGTACCACTGAACCAGAACAAACTTCTAACAAGTGTTCAGGTTGTTGAATTCTTTTAGAAAGTGATCATAATTATGTCTAGGCTCTATTCGCATTCTTTTTCCTCCAAGTGTTTTTTTTCCAAATGTGCTTTCAATATTCACTTTAATGTCAACTAAAATGCTGTCACAGTGTTCCCAAGATGCTGTCAATGCAACTTTGTAGTAAATAACATTATAATGTCAATGCATGACTAAGGAAGTGACTTGCTGTCAAGGATGAAGTCAGTATGGTTGTATCATAAATTCAATTGGAAAATGCATATTTATGGAGACCTTCTTAGGATGTCAAAAGAGAGTAATACAGATGTTATATTACTGAGAGAAAAGAAATCAAGTCAGAGAAAAATTTGTTAAATGTGATGTAAATTCTACTGAGTAAAGGTAATTTCAAGTCATGGCAGTTAAGGTGCCTTCAGATTATAAGATGCTATTATATCTCCTTTTACAACTCTGGAGGACTAGCCTTCCCAGGCTGCCAAAACCTCATGACCTGGGTCCTGAGAGGATCTAAGGATATGGGGAATCATCTCTCACAGCCTTGAATTACTGATAGTGCTAGGTTCCTATAATTCCAAGGTCTACCCTTGGAAAGACTCTCTTCAACTCTATTCAGAACCAGAAGAATAGAACTGAGATCTTGAAACTACTGAGGTCTTTTCTAGGTGGAAAAGGGAAAGATAGGTAGGATAACAAATACAACGTTATCCAATGGTGGCTTCCTTTCCTACCTGCACCCCTCTCAACCTTCTATTAAGCCATGAATTGCTAAAATTCTTTTCCTTCTCCTTACTTACTCCCTCAACCCCATTTTCTCATCTTTTCACATTTATATGAGCAATCTTAAGGTGTTATGATTCCTATTCTTTTTTCTCAGATTGGTGGGATTAATAAGGTCAAGAGTGTTGAGTTCTATTTTTAATGGAGTCTTCATGCATTTGTTCATCAGGCAATTATTTTTAGCTCTTGAAGCAATGTGAATACACATGTGAATGGACCTGATCCTGCCCTCATGTTGTTGTGTGTTGACTGGTGGGAGACAGGAATGTGAATTAACAATTATAAGGTGGCAAGTTCTGTGATAGACCTGAATATTGTGAGAGAAAAGATGAGGTGGATAGATTGTGCCCAGTGATACTCTTTTCTATTCCTATTCTCTAGCCAAATTTCTTTTAGGTGCAAAGAAAAAGTTTTGCTCAAGGCAGTTCATGAAACTTCTATGAGGATACAGGGAAAAATAACTGAAGTGTAGAAAGTGCATCCGGGTGTGTAGAGCTGAGGGCTGGTGAGCTGTCAGGCCACCAGGCTCATCCTCACCAGTCTTCATGAGGTCACATTGTTTCTTTCATCTCCACTTAAGTTTTTGTGTTTTATTTCTTTCTTCTCTCCCACTTTTTTCATCTACTATCTCCTCTTGCATAGACTATTCAAGGATATTGTCCTTTATTCTACATTATTATCATTCAGCACCAGTGAATGGTAATCACCTGTGGGTTCCATTTGTGATTCTCAGTTGAAATTCCTGATGGACATGCAGAGAGTGAATGATTCTGATTCTCCCAATGTGTCTTTCTTTGTGGTGTGAGGAATGTAGTCATAGGTTACTGGCTAGTCTATGATTTGCTTCTACTGGTACAGGGGATTAAATCAGAAAAGAAGTTGTGTATGTGTCTGATGAACCTCATTGCCTTTCTTTTGTCCTTTGTAGCTGTAAATATAATCCATCTTTCTCTTTTTACCCATTGTTAGAATAATCTTATAACTGTCTGAGATTAGCTCCTCAAAATGTAATGATGTAATGTGCACAGTAGATGTGGGTTATCAGTGGGGAGGGAGACATGGGAAATCCAGTATAGATAAGGTCTAAAATGAAGGGCCACTGAGGAGGAGGCTGGGCACTTGGGGTCACCAGGTAACTAGTGACTATCTGGAGAACCCTAGAAAAGTGTAAATGCACTTTTCACATTTTGATCACTTTTGATCACAAGGCCATCAAAAGATTGAAAAAATGTTCAAAGGAAAAGGCAACAAACAATAAAATAACCTTCATCCAACACAGCATGTCTCTTAAACAATTTAAGAATAATGACCTTCCTTTATTAGATTATGTTACTACCTATTACAAAGTCATCATTATTACCATTCTGTGCAACATTTTCTGTGTTCTGACTGAAAATGAACTCCTAATCTCACAAAAGCATCATGTAAATGAGTGCTCTTGTTTGCAAGAAGGGTTGTGTAGTACTGAGAGATCAGGGACAATCCATCCTACTTATATGGCAGATCAATTATTTCATCTTCCTAAATGGATGAATGTGCATTCATTTATTATAAGAATTGTATGGCTTGAATGTGTATACGACAAGAAGTCTGGGAATGGTGATAACTGTTGATGGCAAATTGATGGAGAACTGGGAAATCTGAAAGACAGTAAGGTCAAAATTTTGTGGAAACTGCTTGCTTTCTCCCTTCCTTCAGTCCCTCCCCTCTCTTTCTTCCTCCTATCCTACTCTCCTTCTCTCTCTCTTTTCCTCTTTCTTTCCTTCACCATCATGTTCCAAATGCAATAAAAGATAGATTATACAATTCAAAGTTGCATACAAATAGTACTAATAAAGAATGAGACATAAACAGAAGGAAAACCTGAGATGGAGATGTAAAGTGGAACTAGAAAGAGATTTGAAACATAAGCTGTAATGGGCCACAGATGTAGTACAGGTGGGTCACAATTTTAATAACAATTCTCATGTAATGGAAAATACGGTCAGTTATTTCTGTGAGTAAGCTGGATTCTCCCTCCCTGCTCTTTGGGACCTGTTATAATATTGTACTGATGATACAGGCTCTAGTCACTCATTTAAATTGTTAGCTGTTTATTTTGAAAATAAAATTGAAGAATGATTTGACTTCTTTCTTGTCAGAGAAGAACTATCAAGATAATGCCTTACATATGCATGGTTTTATATGCTACAAACCATTTGAATTTCATGTTTTAAAAAAAGTCACTAAACATTTTAATTGCTACAGAAAGATATTATTAAGTATATCTAATTATGTGAACAGTCTAATTTTGGTTGAGTGCAGTGAGAAAAAGACTTAAGTTTGTCAATCCAAGATGCCTCCTTTTGGCAAGATATCAAACAGATCCTTATGACCTTTAAGGTAACATTTGGTTATAATAACTTACTTTGATAACTTTGAAATTTCCAGTCTAGTCTAAATCAAAACATCAATCTCATGTCCAATCCAAAGTATCTTCCCATCTACTCTGGAGCACTGAGCAAAGGATATTATCAGAAAAGGGAGAAGGTCCCACTGTTAAACTGACATCCATTGAAACCCTGGGTGTGATATATATCAACATGTGGATCCCTCTGTGGGCATATGTGATTTCTTCCTAGACTCTCTAATGACAATTCAGTACTAAAAGTTGTCCTGACACAAGCCATGCACTCTCTCTCCTTCTATCTTTTTGGGACTGCCTTGCAGATTTTGCTTCTAACTTTACTCCTTCTGTCTCTTATTGATAGAATCCCTTTGATCCAGCAGGACACACTTTTGATTTGGGTTCCTTCTAGGTAGTCCAACTTTGCTGTCTTCCTTCATATTCACTTGCCCCACAGGAAATTCATGTGTCCTTGCCAAGCAAATGATGAAAATTTAGACCACCATAAATATGTCTCCTTTTTCCACTGTAGAATGCTTTGGTCTGCCATTTGCCTTAATACGAAGAAGAAGGCATGGAATTTCTCTGTTCACTTATGCCCCCAAACCCCAGGAGGCATATGTCAAATTTCTTTCTTTTAGAGACTTTGGAGTCTCTCTTCTTTGACCTGGTAGGAAGATAATTCCATTGATTTCAGAAAAGGCAAATACAACTATACCCTTTCACTGGACTGATATCTTACTACTCTGAATTCCCTCTTTCACACTTTGTAAAATGTCAATCATCTCTATACATAAGTTTAAGGTGAGTGATAGCTCATGGCTACAGAACTGTTTTGATCACCTTTGGCAAATCCTGGAGGGGGTGTCTGGCTAGTTCTTTGAAATCTCTTTACAATTAAACAGATAACTCATACCACTTTTCCTCAGTATCCTTTTACTTTTATAAGATAAAGGCTGCTAAGAAGAGACTGAAAACTCTTTCCTTATTCTTGTCTCTTATGTTTTTATTCATAGAAATTTTTATCACTTTCTACATCAATATGCTCATTAGTAACGTTTTGCTTACTAGTCTCAGTTTTACAGTATTGCCACAATATAAACCTTCAATATTTGTAGAAGTAAATTTTGAATGTTGACAAAAGTTTAATTCCACCCCTGTGATAGATCCCTTTTCATGAATGAGCCTCAACGTAGTGGGTGGAAGCAACTGGGTGTGTTCTACTGACCAAGCCTTAGGAACAGCCAGAAGAAAAATTTAATGGACATAGTTCTGAAGACGTGAGTGATAGAACCAGTTGGGCCACATATTAGCTTCATGACCTCCAGCTTATCACCTATGCTCTCAGGTTCTTCCTCTGTACAGTGACCCTTTGTGTTACTCCTAGTATTCAATACTATTATTTTAAGTGTATCAAGTTACTTGTTTTTATAAGTAAATAAACCTGTCCATTGCATTAAAAAATTAAAGAACCTTAGCTCTCAGTAGTGTAAGCATCTTCACTAGACTAGCCTGAGCTCTGAGTATTTCCAGGGTATAGACGGCTTCTTATGAAACTTTTTATCCACAAGACCATCACAGGGCCTGGGATTATAGTGAGAACAAAATGCATGTTTATTAACTGAAAGAGTCAATAAGTAAATACATTTCATTTTCAGTGAAAATTTGGGATTTTCACAATTTTCAATTTTGAGGTAGTATATTAGTATTTTTCCCTAATACAAGTAAAGAAGCTTATATTTTATTTTTATTCTCTCAGCAATTATTAAATAATATATAGATGGTACCATGTCCTTTGCTGACCCAGAGTTCATATATTTGATATTTGGAACAGTGTATTTGTTTTTTACACTAATAGGAAAGTGTGTGAGGTATATATGTGGTATAGATAGATAGATAGATGATAGAGAGATAGATAAAGGTTAATGTAATTCAAAATTCAACCCCCTCTAGAATTACTTTTCTCTAAATATAGTCTTTTTATTTAACATAGGATGACTTTAAGAATCTTTTGTCAAATGAAAATGGATTGTGACACTTGATTTTTGTTTTCCTTTGAGTGCTTCTAAACCGTTCCTATTTACTGTCACCTTGCCAGACTGTGTAGTCTCTATCATTGTCTCCTGACACCTGAAGGGTTATTTCTAGGAATTAGTCTCTAATGGAGAAATAGATATATGATATTTCCAGAAGGAAGTGCTCGCTGACCTACACGATTCAGCACTATCTCAGGATTTATAGCACCTTTGTGGAGAAAGTCAATAACTTTAACTTGATTCTAATAATAGACACTTTGCTTTGATAAAGAAAATTTTGCTTATTATATATTCCCAAAGAATCATATTACATAAGCTATTTACTCCAATGTATATAAAGGAGTCATTCTAAGCATTAAAGTCAGGAACAAATTCATTGGTCCTGAAAGACAGCCCAAGGCACCTCCTAAAAACTATCATAAATCCCTTTTGTGTTTATCTTTATAGTTCATCTCAGCAGAATTTTTCTGAAAAACAGAATAAAATGTGATTGACATTCAACTTAGTTCTCAACTCCTGAGCTTGAGGCTAGAATGCCTTTAACGTTGGTAGGTGAGCCATCATTTCAGCTTAAGTGAGTTCAGGGAGTTTATCTGCTTTTCCTCCACCTTCCCCAAGGAAGTCAGCCCCAGTCCCAGGAAACA
The DNA here is from genome assembly GCA_029593785.1 of Cabassous unicinctus. Classification (NCBI taxonomy): domain Eukaryota; kingdom Metazoa; phylum Chordata; class Mammalia; order Cingulata; family Chlamyphoridae; genus Cabassous; species Cabassous unicinctus. Next base: position 31,256 of record JAQZBX010003842.1, read on the forward strand.
GGACCTCTTTTTGTGAGTGCCTAAGTCAGTTAAAGTCAGATGTTTTGAAATGTTTCAGTTTGTGAAATTCCAGACTTTCCAGACCTGCAGCAAGATCTTCGAGGACTCCAGAAAGAGCATCAAGGATTCCACCAAAGACTTTTAAACCTTGCAGTTATTAAAGCACTTATTGCATATATTGTCTATCTTAGTCATCAGCATCTGCTCTATTAGAAACTTGCTCTTTAATATCATATTTTACTATTATGTGAGGCTTCCTCTGTGCCCATTAACTTATACCCAATAAAAATAAAAGTAAAATAACTCCATATCCCCTGTTAGAGCCTTAGACACCAGTCATTATAACAACTCTAAATGGGCCTCCCATACCAGACACAAATGGCTTATTGATTTAAAGACTGGTCTCTGGGGAAGAATTATAGTTTCATGCCTAAATACCAGCACCTGCAGATTCTGTGGTGTTTTAGGCTAATATCCCTTCCTAAGAGAAAATAGGGCCACTCACCAAAGTGATTCTTCAAAGAATTTATAGGTGTCAATGTTATGTAAATATTGAAAAGCAGGTGCAATAAGGGAAGGCTTGACCTATGGAAGCATAAAGATATTAAAAATACAAAATACATGTGATTATATTGAATACCATTGATTGTACTCTTTCGATGCATTTATGCTTTGTTAATATATATCAATAAAATTGACAAAAATGCTTAAGAAAAAATATGAATGTACAAAATCAATTAGACGGAAATGAAGCAACAACTATGTATGGCAGGGGAAGCTTAGAGATTGAGTGGTGAATATTAAGGGGTACAGTTTTTTGTTTGTTTTTGTTTATTATTACTATTAATATTGGAATAATGAAAATACTCTAATAATCATTGAATTGATGAATGCACAACTATGTGATTATACCAAATATCATTGATTGCACACTTTGGATAGATTGTATGCTTTATTAATATGTATCAATAAAACTGATTAAAAAATACAAAATAATAAAGTCTTTTTTGGACTTATGTAAGACAGACAGAAAAATAAGATGAAATATTCTTGAAATGGTCCCTTGTGTGCAGGAAAATGATTTTGGATAAAAACATATATGTAAAATTAATAAAAGATATAGGAAGTAATATATTACTTAAAAATGGAAATCCATGAGATTTTTAAAATAAATGACATTGAGAAAATTGGAAAATTACCTGGAACCCTACTACCCACAAAAGAGTATGTTCCAAGTAAATCCCAGGCAAATTAAAGCATAAATGTAAACAAACAAAAATGCAGATAAATATTTAGCTTCTGGATAATGAAGTTTTTTCTAAATATATAATCATTTGTTTCTATCCAAGGACAAAATGATATATTGGAATGAGTATATAAAGCACTGTGCTTCAAAAGTTAATATTTTTATACATAAAGTTCATACAAATCTATAGGAATGAGTTGCATAAATCAATTGTCATCCAAGACAGTGAAAGTAAAGATAATAGAAAGTCAAATTACAAAAATCAAAGTATAGATTATCAATAAATTCATATATTAACCACAAATATAATTAAAGAATGAAAATTTATAGCAGCAACAGTGAAAAATTTTTCATTTATTAAATTAAAACTATTTTTAAGATATAATAATGCTGATGAAGTCATAGTGAGATGGATTCATATATACTGCTGGTAGGAGTTTAAATTCAAACACTGAAATTTAATTTGAAAGAAATTTAGAAAACTGCACCAATAGCTTAAGTGCTCTGACTTTTTATCCTGTTTTCTTCTAGGACACTATCCAAAAGAAATATGCAGAGGAAGATAGTCATTGCAACATTATTTATAATGATGAAAATGTGGAAATAACTCTGATGTTTAACAGCTGAGTAATGACTAAATAACATGGCATTCCAATATGAAGTAATATTATACAGCTCTTAAAATGATATTTTTAAAGATTATTTTACAGAAATGGAGGACTATGTACATGCTATAACGTTAAGTGAGAAAAGGAGGATGCAGTATGTTGTGCTGAATATCCATGGACATTTTTTTTCATTTGCTCACATCTTTTGCTAATTAACTAGGTAAATTCATAGAAGTGTGATTATTAGGTATATGCATTTTTATATTTCATACATATTGCCCAACTTCCTTCCAGAAATATTGTGCTAATTTATACACTAATCAACAGTATATATAAGTATCTCATATATACTTCTGTTTCTATTCTTGATTCCAATCTAGGTATTGAGTCTTTGTCAATTTTTAATTGAATTTAAATTAAGATTTACATATTTAAATGTTTCTTTTTGTGCATACATGAATTGTCTATTTTTGATATATGCACTTTGTAAGTGTTCTTTTTTTTATTATTAGTTGGAACACTTTATAAATTGAACAGAATATATAAAGTGTGAATCAAGGCCCAGTAGGGGTACTTGAGTTTTCTTTTAACTGATTAAGAATATATTTGTGAAACTGCTATCTGTAAGTAACTCTTCAGGATGCTTTTTAGATAAAACATACTATAAATGTAGCATAGTCCTTAACTAAAGGTGGCTACAGTTTAAATGGATAGAACATACATAAACATAATAGAGTGCCAAGGCTATACAAAACTGTGGTGGTTTGGAGCTGTATATAACCCCAGAAGAACATGCTCTTAATCTTAATCCATTCCAATGGGTGTGAACTCATTTTTAGTAGGACTCTGATAAGGTTACTTCAGTTAAGATGTGGCCCACCTCAATCAGGATGGATCTTAATCCTTCTACTGGAGTCCTTTACAAGCAGAATGAAATTCAGACAGAGAGAGAAGGCCACAGGAAGAAAGAAGTTGAAGATCAGTGAAACCCAGAAGAGAAGAAAGGGGCCAAGAGAAGCGGCCATGTACATTGCCATTTGACAGAGGAGCCAAGAACCAAGGATCACCCGCAGCCGGACCCAGAATGCCAGTCTTCAGGAAGAAAGCATCATTTTAATGATGCCTTGATTTGGACTTTTACCCAGCCTCAAATCTGTGAGCTAATAAATTCCCATTGTGTAAGCCGGGGCATTGCATGGTATTTGCTTGAGCAGCTTAGGAAACTAAAATAAGTGTCAAGTGATTAATTTTCACTTTGGGAATGTGGGACAATTTGATAGATTTATCCTTAATCTGAGACTTAAAGGCAGCAGAATGAAGGTTGTTCCAAACCTAAGAGAACATCAATCAGAGGAAGAACACTTGTGATAATTCCAAGGGGTATATCTCCTGCAGAAGCCTGGCTGTTTATGCCCTGCATCCATAAGGTTGGATTCACCTTGTGAAGTCTTCATTGTCCGGATGCAGGCTCTTACTTACAGAGGCTCAGAAATGACACCTCATCAGTCTGCTCTGAACTAATTGTATTCAAGGAAAATGACATTATCAAAGCTTAGAAAAACCTAATGTGAAAAACTCAGCATATCAATTGGTTCATTTATGAGAAAAAATGTAAAAGTGAATTTAATATTTGTGTTGCTTAGACCAGTGCTTTCATCCCCAGTAAGCATGTTAAATGAATATCTTTACTACTCATAGAATAAATGGTCTCAGAAAAAGGATATTAGTCATGAGATTCAATGTTTAATGGTACAATGTTACAACAGGGTATTCCTGCCAAGTTATGACCAGTGTTTGCCTCTGTGCTCTCATTTCTCCATGCTCTACTATGCCCTGGCTACATTCTGAAGGACAGGCTCTTTAATTAGATATTCAGTATTTCCAAACATATTACTGGGGAATTCTACAGTCCCAAGACTCATTCTGTCTATTTACTATATTAGTTTTCATTTTTTTTCTGCTTTTACATTATTCATTGTTACAACACATTTTTTATCCATAATGTTCCTTCTGGAGTCAGCAATTACATACTAGTATTGGGATGGCAAGGTGGAAAAAAATGCAGGCTTAGAAATTCAGATATAATTCCTTCTTATCCCTTCTTCTACCATGTCCAGACTCCTAAGATGGTCATCTGCTCCTCCTTCTCCAGTCCATTAGGAATTGTTGTTTTCTGTTGACTTTACCAAGCTCTATGATATAATGCTTTCTGATTTAAGTAAGCAGTCATGAACTTGAAGCCAGTGTGACAAATTGGTCCTGCAGACATATTTTCTTTGGTCACATGTTTTTATTTTTGGAATGCCACAGTCCCCCAAACTCCTTATTTTATCAAACCAATTTTTATCCTTCATTTACATTATCTGGTTGACCTTGTAGACATCTAGAACACCTCTTACCTATTTTCTGTGTAACCTATGCAGAAGAAAATTAACCACAACCCCACTAAGTGTATCAGTATTTAGAATCTTAAAGTGCATAAACAACTCAGAAGTAGGACTGTGCATTGGGGAAGAAAGGTGGAGACTTTATAGAGCTTTAGCAAGTGAGGTGAGCTGAAGTTCAGTCAGTTTCAGGAATAGCTGGTCAAAGAAATTCTCAGAAGAGGGAAGAGATTTTCTTGCAGTGTAGTAGACAATGGACAACATGGATATAGCAAGAGGAATGAGGAAAAAAAGGTGTGAGGAGTAAAGTTTACACACTAGAGGAGGAAGGGAGGAATAGTTCCATGGACCAATGTCATTCTATGTCAGTAGTGAAAAATATTGAGTCCTTCAGAGTCTCTTATACCTATGATACTGATAGCTTTCAGTAGGATCCAGAGCAAGAGGAATCTTTCAGACTCACTCAGGTTGTCTCATTCAAACATATCTTCCCCTTGAACCTTAAATAGCAGGTAACCAGTGTTACCAATGGGTCTAGGAAGAGAGACATACTGTATGGACCCTGTGACAAGGTCTAACAGCAAAATCACAAAGCAGGCACCTAGGATTTTCAAGAAAAGCAAAGCCAATTTTGGCAAGTAACTCATATCTGGACCCTGGTAGAAACTAATTGTTTGAACATAGGACATCAAAGGAGCCTTCATACTGAGTAGTCCATAAGTGAACTAGATATTACTTAATCCACCAGGCCAAATGGTCGAGCACTCAAAAATATTTTATCATCAATTGGAAGTGGAATATATGAGATTTTGAAGTCCATAGGGAAGAATCCTTTCCATGCTTCTTCCAGCTTCTGGTTGTTACTGGCAATCCTTGGTGCTCTATGGCTTGTGGCAGCATCACTGAATCTCTGCCTCCATCACATGGGCATCTTCTCTCTCTACCTGTGCCTACATTGTCAGTTGCTCCCTTCTCTGCCCCCTTCCCCCACCCTCTTCTCCCTTTACTCCAATGACTAAGAGTTTATTGGAGGAGGGGTTGGACATGAAGTGGTCAAGACTCCTTCATTCAACCTTGCTGATCACAGCCTACTGGCTGTAAGGTATACAAAGAGATGCTATGTGGGACCCCTTCAGCTGCCTCCTGGTGGATAAGGATCATGGTTGTAACCAACTCCAGACAGTCCTGATCACCCTGCTTGGAGTAATGGTATAGATAGGTGAAACATTTCTAATGTGTTGCAGGCACTGGTTTTCCCAAACTTTTATTACAGGCCCAATTCATCTCCATCTCCATGTCTGAGGTAGGATGTGGGCTTATGTTGTTGAAGCTAATGGGAGGGAGTAGGCTAGGCCTGTTGAGAGGCCAAGGAGTAGATTGCTGAGGAAGTCACAGATATGCCTACTGGCCATCTCTCAGCACTTGCCTAACCCCTCCTTTTCTACTGTGGGCAGATGTTTCAGTATATTTCCAATCCATAGCATGGGGGAGACATTAGGTCTCATGGAAAGGTCTGGCCATACTGTAAAACAGAAAATAGGAATGAGCAGCAACCCTGCTTATCAGGGTGGAAACTACACAAAGTTTGCTTGATACATGCTTTTTGCTCAGTGGTAACCCTTGTGGTTGTATAAATACTCCTTCTTCCCACAGCATATATTTGTCCCTCTCTCCAATGCAAGGCGGGATGTGCAGAGCAGCCATCCACTGACCTTGACCCAAGCAGTTGGGGTTCTTGAGAAGTCAGCTATGATTGGATGGCTTCCCTGGCTCTCTTGGATTTTTTTCTCCTATGTAAGTAATAAAGTGGTAATTTGCTGAAAGCTTCTTTTTTGACTGAGCTTATGTTCCCATGACACACTGTATAGCAACTCACTTCACATGACAAAAATTTTTTTCTATAATTTCATCTAGAATTGTTATTGCTTTAGGCTTTAACATTTAGCTCTCCAATCCATTTTGGGTTCATTACTTTTTATTGTGTGTGGTAAGGGTCTAAGTTTCTGTTTCTCTGGCTCTTGGCTCTCTGTCTTTCTGTCTCTCTATGTATCTATCTCTTTTGGATATAGATATCCTATTTTCCTAGACTTATTTCTGGAAAGATTATCACTTACCATTGAATTGCCTTTCACTTTTCAAAAATCAATTGGCCATATGATAATTTTTTTCTGAACTTTCTATTTAGTTCTATACTTCTATCCTTACACAAATATCATACCATAATTTTTAAGTAAGTTTTGATATTGGATAGTCTAAGTGTTACAACTTTAGTCATTTTCAAAATTGTATAATGCTGTCTTAGGTAATTTGATATTCCATATGAATTTTTGGATCAGTTTATCAACTTTCTTCAAAAAAACGTGGCTGACATTTGGGGATTGTACCAAAACTACAAATCAATTTGGATTGCATTGTCATACTGAAAATATTTAGTTTTCCAATTCATGTAAATAATTATTTAAAAACCCCTCTCTGGTGGGGATAGCCCCAGAGATTGATGCCTAATTAGTGGGCTCTTCATTGGCATCTGTGTTCCTGAGAGTGACAGAGTTGGACTCAAATAAGTCATCCTTGCACATGGTCCATCAGTCCCTTCTACTCAAACCTATATGTGAGGCAGGAGTTTTTAGGTGTACTTCCAGAGACTGTATCCTCTGGCCTACCTATGTGCCAGCTGTGCCTGGAATCTCGGTGGAGCTGCAACTCCTACCCTACAGCTCAATGGACTCATCCAAGTAACCTGGTGAGGAGACGACGATGGGCAACGGCCATCCCAGGGAAGAGAGAGGGCCTGCAGCTGCAGGCAAGATAATCCCATCCACTATATCCATGGGATATAAGCCCTCTCTCACTTGGAGGTGGAGTGGACATCACCTTCCAAGTCCCCTCAGGATTGGGGGAGGAGCTGTGGACTAGAGTGGACTTGGTGGTGTTCTGTTGTAGACATATTGCGATTCAAGCAATGGAAGAAATTGTAACAGTGAGGTGGAGCCGGTGGCCACTGGACATTTTTGGGGCAGGGAGAGGAGGGGCAGTTGAAATACTCGGGCTTTTTTGGGACTTTGGGGGTTGTCCTGAGTGGCGTAGCAGCGACGGATGTAGGCCATTTTCCATCAGAATATACCATGCAGAACTGGGTGGGAGAGAGTGTGGTCTGTGATGTGAACTGTGGTCTATGCTCAGTGGCAAGGCCCCAGGATGTGTATATCCATTGGGGGTGCTGTACCACATGGATGAGGAATGGTGGTGTGGGATGTTGTGGAGGTGTGGGAGGTGGGGAACATGGGAATCCCTGTAATTTCTGAGTAATATTTAGGTAATCTAAGCACCTTTAAAATATATATATATATAACAAATAACATTTATGTAAACAAATGCACATATATGCATATGTATTTATATATCATTTTACAAATATTGGTATGTATTGTGAAAAATTTGATTTTTACCCACAATAAAAAAAATTTAAAAAAATAAAAAAATAAATAAAAAAATAAAAATAAAAACCCCTCTCTGGTAATTCTAACATTTAGGTCTTCTCAGAATCTAGTTCTGTCAATTTCTTTATCTGTTGAATGCTAGAAATTATATATAGAAGAACAAATAAACTGAGGTGAGTTATATTTCTATCTAGAAATGGTTATGCCTCTTCCATTGTAAGGATAGCTGTGAAAGGGGTTGAGTCAATACAGTTAGGAAATAAGGAGAGTTTGGGTTTCTTTTTGATATTTTTATCTTCCATATACCACAGGCTTCAAATTCCTCTAGAAGTTGGCTGCTGTTACTTTGTGCTTAGAAGGGAGTCTTGGTACCAGAGGGATTTTCAGAAGTCCATGTACAGTTGTGCCACATGTGCCTCTCTTTCCCTTCCCCAAAAAGTAGATTGTTGTTTCTCAAGTCTTTCTTCTAAGCTCGTGATGGGAGCAGGCAAATGATTTATAATATCCTGGTCCAAGCTCATGATTAGAAGACCCTCTCCATCTGTGACTCAGAAATTATATTTTCTCAACATTCCTTTCCCTCTCCTAGTAGCAGCCAAACTTTTCCTGTATCTGTCATTGGTCTTTTTGGGAGATAATTTTCTGTTCTTCCATTATTGGTAGCAGATATTTGTAAAATGTTGTTTTAGTGTCCACAATAATTTCTCCTCCTCCAGAAAGAAAGAGTTTTGCTCCTACTTCTTGTGCAAAAGTAATAAAATTTTACTCCCATTCCAGAGCCTTGCCTACCCCAATCTTTTTTCATGAGCCTTGTATTAGTCAGCCAAAGGGGTGCTGATGCAAAGTACCAGAAATCTGTTGGCTTTTATAAAGGGTATTTATTTAGGGTAGAAGCTTACAGTTACCAGTCCATAAAGCATAAGTTACTTCCCTCATCAATGTCTGTTACCACGTGTTGGAGCAAGATGGCTGCTGATATCTGTAAGGGTTGAGCCTCCCTCTTCCTCTTAAGGCTCCGTGGTCCCAGCTTCTTCCAATATCACCTGTAGGCTGGGATAAGTCTTGTTTCTCTCCAGCCTCAGCTGCTCTGCTCTCTCCACAAGGCCGGCTGTAAACTATCCGGTTCGTCTCTCTTCCCGGAGCCTCTGTCGTGTTTAATGGAGCCTTCTCTCTTTCTTTACGTATCTGCTTCTCTGTGTATTTACTTCCCAGGGCTCTAGCATTAAAATTCTAACTAAATCCTCTGCCCTGTGGTTTTTCTTCTACTGACGTGTCCCAAATAAAGCCTTAAATATTATTTAATCAAGTCAAAGTGAAACCTCTGAATCCAATGGATCTTATATGCCCAGAGGAACAGACCTGTTTATAAACATAATCCAAAATCTATTTCTGGAATTCATAAACAATATCAAACTGCTACATGCCTCCATTGGAGTATTCTGGAAAAGAGCTTGAGAGACAATGCAAACTCCCCTTGTATGTGTATTTTCTAGCTATTGCAAAGAGAAATGTAATCCCATACTTGACCTATAAGTATTTATTTATTTATTTATTTTTAAATACTTTTTAAATTTTCTTTTCAAAAGATACTTAGATTACATAAATGTTAAAAAAATATATATAGGGGATTCCTATATACCCTGCTCCCTACCCCCTCCCATGTTTTCCCACATCAACAACATCCTTCACCAGCGTGATGCATTCATTGCAATTGACGAACACATTTTGGAGCATTGCCACTAAGCGTGGACCATAGTTTACAATGTAGTTTACACTTTCTCCCACACAATCTTGTAGTTATGTCCAGGTATATAATGGCCTGTATCTGCCATTGCAGTGTCATTCAGGACAATTCCCAAGTCCCAAAAATGCCCCCATATTACACCTGTTTTTCCCTCTCCCTCACCTCAGAACCTCCAGTGACCACTGCTTCTGCATCAGTTCTTCTATTGCTAGAATCACAGTGAGTCTATAGGGCAACTCTTTTGAGGACCTATAAGTATTTATTTTTTTAAATTATCTGACTTTATTTTATCTGATTATATGCCTGGCACATCTTACATGCTTCTCTGGAATTTAGTTTACAATTTTGCCTTGTGACTGAAGCTCTCTTAGCATCGCAAGGAAAAAATTATGATTTTACATATTTTCCAAGATGTTCACATTTGGATCATGGGAATGATTCATTTTTCTTGTACCTTTTTACATCCTAAGTAGAAACAGAACTCTTACTCATCTTTTATGGGAAAAATGTTTCCAGAAAATATGGAAAGAGGCATATTTTTATCTTTAATTGATAATACTGGCATAACCTTTATGAAGCAATCAGCAAATGAGTAGAAGAAAGAAAATTATAGGCAAATCTCACAAACCTAGACCTAGTTGCAATCCTAGCTTCTAATAAAACATTTGCACACTGAATTCAGAAATATATATAAAAAGTTAACATGTCACGTTCAGCTTGAATTAATTCAAGTCTTGAAAGTTGAATTTAACACTAGGAAATCTATCAATATAAATTGCCACACTGACAGATTAAAGACAAATTCATATGCTCTTCTCAATATATATGCATTACTTTTGATAATAAAGAAAATGTTTGCATGATAAAAAGTCTCAGAAAACAGATAGTAAAAGGTGCTTCCTCAGCTTGATAAAATGTGCCTATAGAAAATCCATAGCATACATGATATTAAGTGGTGAATTCTTGAAACATTTCCTTTGGAAACTGGAAATGAGAAAAGGTGCTCAATATTACCAATTCAATCAGTCATTGAATACATTTATTTCTAGGTACCATTCAGTTGTTAAAATATAACAAAGATGCAAAATAGGTAAATTTGTGTTTTATATTATTTTTAAGTACTTCTTTATCTATCTTCTTAATTAAGGTTGGCTAAAGATATAGTTTCTCTATATCATTTGAATTAAGCACACCTAATATGAACTAATCCGTAGAGGATGAGAGTTTATTTTTAAGCTTGAGCATAGATTGTGCATGGTGATCAGTGTGAGGTTGATGCTTCTGATCAAAGAGGCAAGTAGATAAATTTAATAGTGTTACAATTTTATTTGGGTGGAGATTGGTATATATTTCAAGCCAGGACACATAGGTACTCCTGGCAACTACATGAAGTCATTTGCTTTGAAAGAGTCTAAGTTTTGAATCAACAACAACAACAAAAAGACAGAAAATTTTAAAAAGATATGGTAATTTGTGGCTGAACAAATTTACATTGTTATAAATAACTGGTAAAAATTGATCAAAAGATACCAAAAGAAATTTGCCTTTTAAAACTACCTTGATAATCTAAATCAATGCATCTGAAATGTTGGTTTAGCAGACATCTCTTTCTCTCTCAACTCTCTCATTGGAATCATATACTAAAGCACTTTTTAAAATAATATCCTCTCTGGAGTGTAAATTTATTAATTCCCATTTGTTTCCTGAGTTTAACACACTTAATGATTTTTAAAAAATCTACTTTTTAACTATATTTAGCTTCCCAGTAAAGTAATTTAAAAGAGAGCTATTTGAGACAATAGAAATGGATCTATTTTAGAAATTATTTTCATTATAAAAATCATTGTAAATAATGATTATGTCTTTTTAATGTCATTATTCGAAGTAGAGTTTCATGGTAGTATCTTTACCCTCAGAAGATCTTTAAAACCCTCTTGGAGATGGAGAATTTCTTTCCTTTGACAATGAGCAATACGTTTTCAGAAGGTGTTGGATAATTTCTATTCATCATGTCTGATGAGGAAAGAATAGTTCTTAGGATATTGGATGCATCATTTGGCTTGTCCAATGCAAAGATTGTATCTATAAATATTGCTGATATATCCAGCTTATTCATGTCCAAGAGCACTTTTAATTAGTACGTTGACTTTTCTGAATGTGTTTTACATTCATGAAATCATATTTAAGCTCATTCTCCATGAATATGTTCTTGTCCTTTTGCCTCTGTCTCTTGGTCAGCATGCAAACTTGACCTTCAAAGCAGGCAATAAGGACAGCCAATATTGATGTTTCAGTGATGATTTACATTAGGCAAGAACTTTCCTTTCAATTTAATTTCTATCCCACTTAGAATAAAAGCAGCTACATACCAGCCACTTGAAAATGTTTAAAATGTTTTTTCTCAGTAACATTATGTATAGACGAATATTATGTGTCGTTTTAGCACCTTTGTCACTGTTGGCTTGGAGTACTCCATTGATCCAGTGACATCTTATGATCTAATTTTCCTTCATCAGAAAAATAACTTGACTCCTCTCTTTAACAATCACATGACATTTAAAAAGAATATTGAATTGTCCTTTATACCAGTACAAAAAGATACTGAATAAAGTAAAAGGGAGAGTGGTAAGTGCCTTATATTACTAGGAAGGGAAGGAGACACATGAAAATGCTTCTATATTATAATATAAATTATCCATTTATTTAAAATATGTTTATTAAACAATCTCAATGGACAAGGCATTGCATTTGATTTAAGATAGAAAACCAAAAACAGGTCCCTATCTTGGTATGGTTTTTAGTAGTTTAGGTAGAATAAAGAAAGCATTCACACATATAAAAATACATAAGTCCACTCCTGTGTATCTATCCAAAGAAAATGAAATCTTATGTCCCCACAAAGCCATATACCCGACTGTTCACAGCAGTTTTAATTATAGTTGTCTGAAATTGAACTCAATGAAAATTCCCATTAACTGAAATGATTTAATGAAATAAATATATGCAAAAGAAACAAACTGTTGGGACACTCAAGTATATAGAGTACTTGGATGACTCTCTAAATCACTATATCGAATGAAAGAAGCTAGAAACAAGAGTACATACTACATGATTATATACAAATGCAAAGCAATGAAAAGGCTTAGGGCAGGTGGTAGAGGGGGTGATGAAATATTTTAGGGGTGACAAATCATTCTCTACCTTGATTTTTCTGGTGTTTCCAACATTATACACAGCTGGCAAAACTTGATGTGTTGCCTATTCTAAATGGATGCAGTTCATTGTATTTAAAGTTTTCCAAAATCAACTCGATAAAGATTTGAAAAAAAATATTCAAAACAAAGAAGACCAAAATTCCCACTTATTCTTATTCAGCAATCATTGCCATCGTTTCTTAAAACAGAAATGTAAGTTTCAAAAAACTAACTAATGTCATCAGTATACTTTTGATATTTCAGACTGGTGGCTAGATAATTTATCTTGAAAACAGGGATAATTTATAGTTTATATTTGTAGTTTTACAGTGTTAACTACTAAATGATTATGAGCCAATAATTATATTTACCATGATGTTTTCTTGCGTTTATTATATTGCCCTTTTATAACATTATGAAGCTCAAAAAAGACTTTTCTAACAAAAACTACACAAATATAAATTTCTAAAGAAGCCATTAAAGGCTTTTCAATAGAAAACATTTTTCTTATTTGTTTTTAAAGAAGAGAAAGAATATTTAAGTTTGAAAATGGTCTGGTGGTACAGAAAAGTGTTCTCAATAAACTGGCAGACTCATTACAACACTCTAATTTCTTTATTGCTTAAAGCTGTTTTAAAGATCTTTTTAATTGCCATAGGTTAAAAAAAGGCTTCTTTCACAAAATGTGATTCCTAACTGGCTTTAGACAGGAAGTTGATCTGATGATCTAAGATGGTTAACTTTAAGTGCTCACTCAGATCAGAAAATGTCCTTATCATTAACAATGAAGGAATTCATGGTTTGTGCTGCTGTTTCTTAAGAGTAAAGAAATAATAATGCCATATGAGAGAAATATTTAACCTCATATTTACTCTGTTAAAATTAATAATTATTACCCTTGGAGGAGAAATCTCTACTCTTACCCATCTCTTCTCTTCCTTTATTGTTTTGATAAATATGAACTATTTATTAAATAAGGGGCTTATATGAAATTATACCTCCTCTTTGGCTCATTATACTTTCCAGGAGATGGCACTATTACACTTTGTTTTAAGGTCCAGATAACAAATCTATAAGCCAAAGGTGACCTTAGTATTGCATTATATAATATTGTGTTAATTAAACAGTTTGTTTGGTCCACTATATACTCTTCAATTATTTGCTTTGCACATTGAGATTATAAATTATTTCTCTAGGTCTGCATTAAAAGTATTATGTGTTCTACCTCAGTCATATAATATATGATTTTACTATATGAACTGTTTCATTTTGCAATTAAATTTAAGAAACTGTCCAGCCTTAAAAAGGAGAAAATGAAAATATTTATGCATCAAAATGACAGAGGTTACAACTTTCAATAAACTGCAGCTTTCCCAGTACAGATCAAATTCAACATAATTCACATTTGTGATAATGTGAGAGTCCCTGGAAACATTATTTGCCTATATCATTCTATAATTTTGCTATCTTTAAAATATAGATGCACATTTCCATATGAGGAAATTTTGATTTTTCACATCAGATAAGTTATGAAATGATCTCTTTCAATGATTCATTACTTAAAACATTTTGATATTTTATCTTTTGTATTTTTTTCTCTTATTGCATTATATTGGATTAGTATGCAACTGTATGCAGATATTTACTTACCAAAGCATAATGAAGGAAATTGGATGCTTATTTATTAATACATCTCAGATAAATATTTATTAAGCATAAATTCTATATAAGGCATTATGCTAGGTGTTGGGGATATGAATATGGAAAAAATAAAAATTTTTGACCTGTGTAGGTGAGTTTTATGCAAGACATATGTGTGACTTTATATTATTTTCATAAGTCTTTCTGTGATGCTAAAGACTGAACAAATGAAGCACTTTTTGTGATACTCAAGAATTTAAAATGCATGATCAGAACCTTTAAGAATCCCTAAAATAGTAGTTTTGGTAGTCAGGAAGAATACATTGAAAAGTACATCAAGAACCTTCTCTCTAATAAAAGCCTTTCCTCTAGAAAATAGGATTCTGCTCAAGCTTAATTTTGAAACTGAATCCCAGTTTGAGAAGGGGATTACTTCTTACTCCAGCACCCTGCTGCCTTCCTGTGTTATCTAAGGGAATAAAAACTGAAAAAGTCAGTAAGGGTCAGGTCTTCAAGAAAATAAACTGAGAATTTTGGAGCCATGGCAAGCAAGTAGGAGACTATAGGGGGAAAAAATCAAAGCAATGTCCTTACACAAACACAAATGTCACAGCCTCAAGATTCAGACCTTGATCCAAAGGAGGACAGAGATTTAATCAGATTATTATAGAATCTTCCCTTCTCCTACCCCTTATCAACATACCATCAGGGCTCCAGGATAATAATAGTGTGTTACAGCTTAAAGAGCCACAAGATGAACACTCTTTTTGAGGAGGAGTACAAAGTGAAGCCCAAAGTCAGGAGTGAAAACAAAAGCAAAGACATTTGATGCCTCTGGTCTTTATAGCTACCAAAAAAATAAAGCCTCTTTACCTTGGTTCCTATTACCTATTCAACATTTCTAGCTTTCAAGAAAAAATTATGATGCATGCCAAAAGGGAAGAAAGATAACACTCTGAAGATTCAAAGCAGTTGTGAAAAATAGATTCAGGTATGAAACAGATGGTGGAACTATCAGATGGGGAAATAAAAAATGAAGGCTCTAACGGAAAAAGCAGAGAGCTTTGTAAGCAGAAATGTGGCTACTTGAGGAGAAAATCTAAAAGAAGTGCTGGAATAAAAACATAGTATCAGAAATAAAGAATATTTAAGATGTGGTCATCAGTAGACTCAACTGAGAAAAGAAGAAGTGAACTTGAAGACAGTCTATTGAAACATCTCAAATGAAATACAAAAAGAATTCACAGCTAGCAGACCATCCTGCAATAATAAAAGAAGTTCTTCAGTCAGAAGAAAAATTATATAGGTCAGAAACTTAGATCTAATAAAGGAAGAAAAATTGTTGGGCAAAAACTAAATGAAGAAAAATAAAATATTTAATTTTTCTTATTCTTGATTGATCTGAAAGATAATTGTTTTCATCTTTCTAATTATAGCATATGAATACATGAAATGATTGACCACAATTCACAAGAAATAGAAAGAGGAATTTGGAACACTTTGCTATAAGGTGCCTACTTATAAGGTACACTGTACTTAAAGTAAAGCAGTTTGACATTACTTGAGAATGACTTAGATTAGTTGAAATATATATTTTAAACTCTAGGGCAACCATTAAATATCATTAAAAAGAAATACCTCATGAAAACCTCCTTGTTAATGTGGCCTCTCTCTAAGCAAAATTCTACAAATAAATTCACTAAGTTCCCCCCCAACATGGGACATGACTTCCAGGGATGAACTTCCCTGGCACTGAAGGAATATTAGCAAACATCAATCCGTGATGCATTGGGAGAAAGACTGACCAAAAGAGGGAAATATTAAATAAAATACAGTTTTTATGGCTAAGAGATTTCAAAGTGAGTCAGGAGGTCGTTCTGGAGGTTGTGTTTATTCAGGCTTCAGCCAGACTTCTCAAACTGCCACAGCTAACAAAACCTCAATCAAAAATGCTCCTGTAGGGTCTTCTGGAGACCATAGGAAAGTCATGCAGCCTCATGAAATCAACACCCCCTCTGTGGGCCATACCTGGGACTATATGAAAATCTATTTCCTCAATATGATATAGTTATGCTCATTTATAAATCTCCTAACCATGATTCTTCTATTCTTTTTATCTGAAATATAATTTTCAATTTACCTGTTAAGTATATTTCTCAGAGACTTAAAGTATTCAAATATTCCAGTTGAGCCCTGAAACCCAGTAGATATGCAGCCAACTCCTACTCTTCAGTTCTTCAGACTTGCCCTGGACAACTAACAAATGATGATGGTGGACCAGTCCCACCCCAAAAACAAGGAGTATCTTCAACTGCAAGCAAAATAATACCATTCTGCTGCTCCATAATATCTATGTCCCTTTTCAGCCTGAAACTGATATAATTCCAAATCCCTCAAGTTTGAGGAATGAACAAAAATGGGAGGAGGGGAGTGTAACCACTGAGCAAAACTGATTTACTGTTATTGTAGTTATTATCTTGTGTTAACAGAGTATTTTGCAGCATTGATATAAAAATAAAGTTTTTATATGAAAAAAGAAATATATTTGATATGCTAAGAGAAGACATATGCTAATTAAGCATATAAAATGCTGAGTTAAAACCAGAGAATGCAGAAAAACAGGGGAGAAAATGAAGAAAAATGCAACAAACATAAAAAGTGTAAATGTGGTAGATATTCATCCAAATATATCAATTATTTTTTTAAATGTGAATGGTCTAAACATAGCAATATAAAGAAACAGAATGTCAGAGTTGATAAAGTGACTAGACGCAAAAATATGTTGTCTACAGGAAAACTACTTTGAATATATAAACTTGAAGAAGATGAAAGTGAAGGCATAGAAAAAGATATACCATGCTAACACTAATCAAAATAGAGCTGGAGTAGCTATATTAATCTCACACTTGGCCAACTTTAGAATAAGGAAAATTACCATGTACAAAGGGGTCATCACATAATTATAAAATAATCAAATTTTTGAAAAGATATAACAATCCTCAACAGTTATGCACTCAATAACAAACAATGCACCCAAATATATGTGGCAAAAACTGATAGAACTAACAGACAAGCCTACTATTACATAAAGAAACCTCAACAGCCTTCTGACAATAATTACCAAATCAAACAGTCAGAAAAGCAGCAGTATGTAATTTATCCCAAAGAGCATTATCAACTAACTTGATCTAATTGACATTTATAGAATATATTGTCCAACAATGGTAGAATATACAACTCTTCAAGCTAACATAGAATATTAACCAAAATAGACCACATTCTGTGCAAAAAATAAATATACCTTAACAAATGTCAAGGAAAAGAATTGATACAAAATATGTTCTGAAGTCAATAAAATTAAACAAGAAATCAATAACAGAAAGAAGGCATAAAAAGTATAGCAATTGGAGAGGAAGAAATAAAATTGTCCTAATTCCCAGATTACTTGACTATCTGTATAGAATACCCCAAGCAGGAGTTCCAGCAAGATGGCTATGGCTTAGATGGGCACTCGCCAGCTCTCTTGCAAAAAATGGCTGAGAAGGGACAAAATCCTACCCAAGTGAGCTGTTTTGGGAACCCACAGAACAGGAGGCTTCAGGGCATCAATCTGGAGGGAACTGGACAAAGAGATAAAGAGCCCAAGGGAAAACCAATACATAGACAACAACAAGGAAATAGAATAAGAGGAACAAAGTATCAAAGTGAAAACTTACCACACACACAAAAACAACAACAAAACAAAACCCTAGATTAGAAAGAGAAGCTAATCAATTGAACAAACCCATCAAGATTAACTGATGCCTAGACACCACCAAAAACTTACAAACCATACTAAGAAACAGGAAGACATGGCCCAGTCGAACAAACCAACTAAAAAACAGAAGGAGATTCAGAACATGGAAAAACTAATCAAAGATGTCCAAACAAATATCATGAACCAACTTAATGAAGTGAAGAAAGAGATTAAGGATATTAAGAAGACACTGGGTAAAGCAGATGTGGCTCAAGCGATTGGATTCTCACCTACCAAATAGGAGGTCCAGAGTTTGATTCCTGGAGCCTCCTGGTGAAGGCAAGCTGACCATGTGGTGACCTAGCCCACATGGAGTGCTGGCCCATGCAGAGTGCTGGCTCATGAAGGAGGGCTGGCCCATGCAGGAGCACTGGTCCGTGCAGAAGTGCTGGTCCACATGGAATGCTGGCCCATGTGGGAGAGCTGGTGCAGCAAGATGACATAACAAAAAAGATACAGAGGAGAGACAATAAGAGACACAGCAGACCAGATAGCTGAGGTGGCACAAGAGATTGAGTGCCTCACTCCCACTCATGAAGATCCTAGGAGCAGTTCCCGATGCTACCTAAAGAGAAGACAAGCAGACACAGGAGAACACACAGTGAATGGACACAGAAAGCAGACAACAGGGTGTGTGTGTGTGTGGGGGGTAGGATAAATAAATAAATAAATAAATATTTTTAAAAAGAGAAGGCACTGGGAGAATACACGGAAGAAATTGTAAACATACATAAAAAGATAATGGCTATCATGGTCATGAAGGGCACAATACAAGAAATAAAAAATACGCTGGAAACACATAACAGCAGATTTGAACAGGCAGAGGAAAGAATCAGCAATGTGGAAGACAGTACAGCTGAAATCAAACAGATAGTAGAACAGATAGATAAAAGGATAGAAAAAAAAACAGCAGAGACTCAGGAATTTGAATA
Source organism: Cabassous unicinctus (assembly GCA_029593785.1). Lineage (NCBI taxonomy): Eukaryota > Metazoa > Chordata > Mammalia > Cingulata > Chlamyphoridae > Cabassous > Cabassous unicinctus. Next base: position 50,241 of record JAQZBX010003842.1, read on the forward strand.
ACAGCATGAAATGCACAAAAATGCGCATTATAGGCATCCCAGAGGGAGAAGAGAAAAGAAAGGAGACAGAAGGTGTGTTGGAGGAAATAATGGCTGAAAATTTCCCAACCCTATTGAAAGACATGGACGTATATGTCCAGGAAGTGCAGTGCAGCCCAAACAGTATAAATCCTAACAGGACTACTCCAAAACATATACTTGTAAAATTGTCCAATGCTCAAGACAAAGAGAGAATATACTAAAGGGAGTTCTTCAGATTGAAAGGAAAAAACAGGAGCAAGAGAGTTGGAGCAGAGTGTAAGAATAACAAAAAAGATAAGAGAACTAAAAACAACATACGGCATACATAAACCTAAAGAAAATATGGCTAATGTAAGTAATTTCTTGACAGTAATAACATTAAGTGTTATTGGATTAAACTCACCAGTCAAAAGACACAGATTGGAGGAATGAAGAAGGAAATATGACCCATCTATATGTTGTCTACAAGAAACCCACCTTAGACCCAGGGATGCAAGCAAATGAAAGTGAATGGTTGGAAAACAATTCTAAAAGCAAATAATAACCAAAAAAGGTCAGGAGTAGTTATACTAGTATGGGACAAAATAGACTTTAAATGCAAAACTTTTGTAAGAGACAAAAAAAGAACACTGTATATTAATAAAAGGGGTAATCTATCAAGAAGAAAGAATAATCATTAACATTTATGCACCTAACCAGGGCACCTCAAAATACATGAGGCAAACACTGGAAAAACTAAGTGGAAAAATAGATGCCTCTACAATTATAGTGGGGGACTTTATACACCATTATCACCATTAGACAGAACATCTCGACAGAGAATCAACAAAGAGACAAAGAATTCGAGTAATACATTAGAGGAACTGGACCTAACAGACATATACAGAACATTGCACCCAAATAGAGTGGGATATACATTCTTCTTGAGTGCACATGGATCATTCTCAAGGATAGACCACAGGCTAGGCCACAGAACAACTCTCAATGAATTCAGAAAGATTGAATTATACAAAGTAATTTCTCTGATCACAATGGAATGAAGCTGGAAATAAATAAAGGACAGAGAACCAGATTAGGCAAAAAGATATAGAAGTTGAACAACTCACTCTTAGACAAACAGTGGGTCAAGGAGGAAATCACAAAAGAAATCAGTAACTACCTTGAAATGAATGAAAATGACAAGACAATGTACCAAAATCTATGGCATGCAGCAAAAGCTGTATGAGAGGGAAATTCATAGCCATAAATGCCTATATTAAAAAAGAAGAAAGAACTAAAATCAAAGACCTAACTGCACACCAGGAGGAATTAGAAAAGAACAACAAACTAATCCTAAAGGAAGTAGAAAAGAAGGAAATAACAAAGATCAGAGCAGAACTAAATGAATTTGAAAATAAGAAAGCACTGGAAAAAATAAACAAACCCAAAAGCTCATTCTTTGAGAAGATCAATAAAATTGACAAACCCTTAGCTAGACTAACAAAGAAAAAGAAAGAAGATACAAATACATAAAATAAGAGACAAGGAAGGAGATATACCACTGACCCCATAGAAATAGAGTATCATAAGAGGATACTTTGAAAAATTATATGCCAACAAGATGTATAATTTAGAGGAAATGGACAAATTCCTAGAAACACAGAAGTAGCCTACATTAACAAAAGAAGAAAATGATGAATTCAACAGACCAATCACAAATAACGAGATAGAATTAGTCATCAAAAAACTCCCAAAGAAGAAGAGCCCAGGACCAGATGGCCTCACAGGTGAATTCAACCAAACATTCTGGAAAGAACTAACACCAATCTTGCTTAAACTCTTCCAAAAAATGGAAGTGGAGGCAACATTGGCTAATTCATTCTATGAAGCCAATATCACCCTAATACCAAAGCCAAAGACAACACAAGAAAGGAAAACTATATACAAATCTCTCTAATGAACCTATATGCTAAAATCCTCAACAAAATACTTGCTAATTGTATTCAACAACACACAAACAAATTATAAACCATGACCAAGTGGATTTCATCCCTGGTATGCAAGGATGGTTCAACATAAGAAAATCAATCAATGTAATACACCACAAAAACAGATCAAAATAAACAAAAATCAAAGGATCATCTCCATAGATGCAGAAATAGCATTCTCCCAATAAAAACACTAAAAAAGATATGAATAGAAGGAAACTTCCTCAACATAATAAAAGGTATATATGAAAAACCCACAGCTAACATCATATTCAATGGTGAAATCCTAAAAGCTTTGCCTCTAAGACTGGTGACAAGGATGCCCACTTTCTCCGTTCCTAATTAACATTGTGTTAGAAGTACTTGCTTGAGCACTTAGGCAAGAAAAAGATATAAAAGGCATCCAAATTGGAAAGGAAAAAGTAAAATTTTAATCTTTGCAGACGACATGATCCTATGCATAGAAAACCCTGAGAAATCTACAAAAATGTTTCTAGAGCTTATAAATGAGTTCAGTATAATTGCAGGTTAAAAGATCAAGGTGCAAATATCAGTTGCATTTCAATGCAAGGTATTGGTGGTAGGGTGAGGCATGAGAGCCCTGTATGATGTTATGTATGTTTGTTTTGTAAGTTCATAACTATTGCTATGCACTCCTTATTTATATATGTTCATTTTTAATAAGTTAAACAAACAACAACAGAGGACTATAAGTGTTGGAGAGGATGTGGAGGAATGGGAACCCTCATCCACTGCTGGTGGGAATGTAGAATGGTCCAGCCATTGTGGAGGACAGTTTGGTGCTTCCTAAAGAAACTAACTATAGAGACTGCCATATGATCCAGCAATTCCACTGTTGGGTATATAGCCAGAAGATTAGAAAGCAAAGACACGAACAGATATATGCACACCAATGTTCATAGAACCATTATTAACTATTGCCAAAAGTTAGAATCAACCCAAATACCCATCAACAGATGAATGGATAAACAAAATGTGGTGCACACATACAATGGAATATTACTCAGTTGTAAGAAGGAATACAGTGCTAACACATGGGATAACATGGATGAATCTTGAGGACCTTGTGTTGAGTGAAGCAAGCCAGCACTGAAAGACAAATATTACATGACCTCACTGATATGAATTAAGCAACTTGAAGAGGCTCACAGAGCTAGAGTCTGGAAGATAGGTTTACAGGAAATAGAAAGAGAAAAGAAGGTTGTGAGCCAATGCCCATATGGGCAAAATATATGATAACATGAAAGGGTGTAGTTATGCAATGGAGGGGCATGACAGTGGTGCAGTGATACTATTGGGTTAGGCGGTGCAGGTATGTCAGGGGGGTAGGGTGTGGAGGGAGATTGGATTGTCCATGGAACTGGGAGGAAGGTTGGGGGAGGGAGAAGGTGAACACTGGGGATTGGTGGGTATGTAGTTGAAACTATAATGTTGGGAATACTCTTTTGGCAATAAGGCAATTAGGGTTACTGATTTAGGGCATTGGATGTGGGGAGCATTCAGGACAGGGCACACCTGGGGCAGGCTTCTAGGGAGTGTATGAGTGTTCATTTTGACATAGTGTGTTATATCAGTGGATGGAGACACACATAATAAGTGGGAAGGTGTTGGACAACCATCTTGGGGAGGCCTGCTATATTCTCAAATAGAGGGACAGGAGTCTCTCAAGAGCATGGGTGGTGCCCAATAGTGGAGGAAAGACCAGTGTATCAAGCCCTCAGTGTTGTTGCAAGTAACTATGAATCTGGTCCTGCAAAGAGTGAAGCCTGTTGGTTGTTGTAGGTACTGAGGACAGGGGGAGGGAGGAATAGAATAGATGGAACAGGCAGCATTTTGAGGGTGATGGAAGTGTTCTACATGATCTTGCAAATGATGGATACAGGCCATGTTAAATTTCATCAAAATTTATAAAAGTGTATGGAGCAAAATGTAAACCATAATGTAAACCATTGACCATGGTTGGTAGCTATATTTCAATATTTGTACATCAGTTGTAACAAATGTACCATCCACATATAAAATGTTATTAATAGGGGAAGGGGGAAAAGAGGGAGGATGTTGGATATATGGGACTCCTCTATATTCTGTATGTGACTTTGCTGTGACCTAAACTTCTTTGAATACAAAACAAAAAAAAATTAGACATTGGGGGAATAAATGGAAGAAAATGTCACTTACATATAGGGCAACAGATCTTACATTGAAAGCTAAAATGTAAAAAAAAAATTTTTTATGTTTTTTCATTATTTTTTATTATCCCAAATTTTTAAAAAATTTTATTTTTTAACTTTCTTGTATTTTATTTCTTATTTTTAAAACTATCATTATTATTTCATTTTCTTATTAATTGTATTTGGCTATTTTATTTACTTCATTTTTGAAGTTTTGAATCACAGAAGGATTACAACTGTGGCAGGGGAGGACTATGTGGGGTGTCAGTGATGGGGGATACATGCAAGGAGGTTCAACTGGGCATACATATAAAGCATATAAATATGTTCAAGTGTTCATGAGGCATTGTCACAGTGGGTGGAGAGTCACACAATAACTGAAAGAATATTGAAATCCCATCCTGGGGAGCTCTGCCACATTCGCTAATGGAACAGAAGAATCCCCCAAGTACAGAGGCAATGGCTAGTGAAGGAGGATGGTTTATTGATGGGCCCTTAATATTGATGACTGTTCTTATGAACCTTTACTCTTGAAATTGAAACTTAGCCTCGTATTATAAGATGCCTAAGGTTTACCTCCTGAGAGCCTCCTTGTTGCTCAAATGTGGCCTCTCTCTAAGCAGAACTCAGTATATAAATGCAATAACTTCCCCCTAGCATGGGATATGACTTCCAGGGATGAGCCTTTCTGGCATCAAGGGATTACTCCAAGCACCAACTAACAATTCAACTATAAAAAGACCTTGACCAAATGGGGGAAAAGATAGATACAAATGAGTTTATATGGCTAAGAGACTTCAGAGTGAGTCAGCAGGTCATTCCAGAGGCTACGATTATGCACGTCTCAGCAGGATCTCATTGACGGCCAAATTAGACACTACCCCAAATAGTGGGGCTCCTGAGGGCTCTGGAGACACCCAGTCACTATGGTGAGAACAGATAGCTCCTGAGTTTGGTGCCTTGCAAGTAGGCCCTACTTTGGGGTTTGTGCTTCCCAGTGTGACAGAATTGGACTCAATTGTGGTTTCCCTACACGTGCCTTTTCTGTCCCTTCTATTTGAACCTATAGTTGGTGCTGGATTTGGTAGGTGTTCGTCCAAGAGACTTGAATCTTTGGGCTGTCCATGTGCCAGCTGGACCCTGAGCCTCAACAGAGTTGCAACACCTATTCTCCAGTTCATTGGACTCACCCAGGACAACTAACAAGGAGGTAATGATGGACAACCACCACACCAAGGAACCAAGAAAGTCTAAAACTGCAAGTAAGAGGGTCCCATCCATTGGCCATATGGGACTGAAGCCCCCTCTCAATTAGAGGTAGAGGGGGCATCACCATCCCAGAATCCTCAGGATTGGGGAATGAATTATGGGCTAGAGTGGACTTAATGGTATTCTACTATAGACTTATTGTAACTCTAGCAATGGAAGAACTTGTATCACTGATGTGGAGGCAGTGGTCACTGGAGGTTTGGAGGTCAGGAAGAGGGAAAACAGGTGTAATACAGGGGCATTTTCAGGACTTGGGAATTGTTCCTAATGACACTGCAATGACAGATACAGGCCATTGTATATCTTGCCATAACCTACAGAATTGTGTGGGAGAGAGTGTAAACTATAATGTAAACTATAATCCATGCTTAGTGGCAATGCTTCAAAATGTGTTCATAAATTGCAATGAACGTACCATACCAATGAAGGATGTTGTTAATGTGAGTAAATGTGGGCAGTGTGGGGAGCGGGGCATATGGGAAACCCCTATATTTTTTATGTAACATTATGTAGTCTAAATATCTTTTTAAAAAAAATTAAAAGAAAAAATGAAAACCCCAAACAATCTACAGAGGAGCTCTTGGAACTAATAAGGGAGTAGAGCAATGTTGCAGGATAAAGGATAATATATAAAATTAAATTGTTTTCTTATATATGAACAACAAACTATTGGAATTTGAAATTTAAAATGAATACCAGTTATAAAAACACCACTGAAATGAAGTACTACAGTAACAAAATACATATAAGATCTCTATGCAGAAAACTACAAAACATTGATTAAGAAAAAGTAAAGAACATCTGAATAAATAGATATTCCATGTTCATGGATTGGAAAGCTCAATGTTGTTGTCAATTATTTCCAACTTGCTCCATAGATTCATCACAATCCCAACCAAAATTCCATCAAGCTGTATTATAAATATTAGCAAACTGATACTAATATATGTATGGAAAGTTAAAGGACCTAGAATAGCCAACACAATAATGAAGAAGCAGAATAAAGTTTCAGGACTCACACTACTAATTAAAAAATTTAGTATGCAGCTATAGTAATTAAGGTAGCATGACAGTAGTGAAAGAATAGACACATAGATCAATGGAAGAAGAGAGAGACCAGAAAAACACACACACACACATACAATCAATTGATTTTTGACAAAGGCACAAAAGCAGTTCAATGTGGAAGGAAGAGTCTTTTCAACAAGTTTGCTGAACAATTGGACATTCATGTGCAAAAAAATTACCTAGACTCAGGACCCTAAACTTTGAAGAAACATCAACTCAAAATAATCATAGATCTAAATGCAAAGCATATTATTAAACTTCTAGAAAAATACATAGTGGAAAATCTAGTTGACCTTGAGTATGGTGATGATTTTTATAAGCAGGACTATAAGCATGATCCACAAAAGAAAAAAAAGTAGGTAAGCTGGGCTTTATTAAAAATAAAAACTTCTGATTTTTAAAGACACTCTTAAGAGAATGAAAATAAAATCCAAAGACTGGGAAAAATATTTGCAAAACACTTATCTGATAAAGGATTCATATATCCAAAATATATGAAAAAATGTAAAAGTTATCAATTAAAGAAAACTAAAAATGAGCAAAATATCTGAACAGCTAACTTACTAAATATATATAGAGATGACAAATTATAATGTGAAATAATGTTCAACAGGATTTTCTATTAGGGAGTTGCAAATTAAAGCAATAAGACACACTAATACACCTATTAGAATTTATAAAATTAGAAAAAATGACAAGAATACAGAGAAGCAGGTTCTTTCATTGCTGGTGAGAATGCAAAATGGTAAGCCATGTTTAAAGACATTTTGGCAATTTCTTACACAGATATATATTGTCTTACTATATAATCCATTAATCATGTGTACATCTGACATTTGAAATTTCTGTCCACCCGAAAATCTGTAAGCAAATGTTTACCGCAGTTTTACTAATAGCTACCAAAAAACCTGAGCCAATCAAAATGTCCTTCAACATATGAGTACACTGTGGTACATCCATACAATTGGATAGGATTCAATAATAAAATGGAATAAACTATCAGGTCATGCAAAACATGGATGAGTTTAAAAGCTTATTGCTAAGTGAAGAAAGCTAGTCTGTAAAAGCTATATGTATGATTCTTTTAGCATGCCATTCTGTAAAAGGCAAAATACAGAGATATTAAACAGTGCAGGGGTTGCCTGGGGTTTGGGGAGGGAGGAGAGTTGAATAGTTGAAACACAGGACATTTTTGGAGTGATGAAATATTTTGCATGAGAATATATTGCTGGACACATTACTCTCTATATTTGTCAAAACCTATAGAACTTTACAGCACAAAGATGAATCCTTACTCTTTAAAATTTTTTATATAAAAAATCATTTAGGAAGCCTGGGAATGCCAGGATGAAATTTTCCCTGTGATAAAAAAAATCTAACAATATTTAAATGTAATATCGTCTCTGAAATGGGTGAGAGGAGAAAATAGTGCATACTTAAATTACTTTGGGAATATGGAGAGACTGTAAGACTTCAGGCAAATGGAAAGGTACATAAGCACTGTTTCCTAGTTGATAATTGGTTTCCTCCAGTGGTATGGGTTAACAATTGTTATACTGCTACATATATGTACTGAAATGAATTAAGTGGATGTTGGAGGATAGAAGTCAGATTTTTCACTGTGGGAGTCAGAAGTTACAGACATTTTGGGCAAGAAAGCTAAAACAGTCCATGTAGAAATGCTTTAGAGTTGGAGAAATCAGTATGAGCTCATGTTTAGCTTAATACAGCTACAGATGCTTACGAAAAGAAATGAGGAAACTGGCTCCTGGCCAGTCTCAATAGGTTTGTCCTTGTTATTTCATAGGTTCAATAAAAATTTTAAAAAATCAGTATCTAATTGGGTAAGTCTATTGTGCAATGAAGACCATACCTGAAGTACCATATTTGAGAATGATTTTTATCCAATACCGAATACGAAGCCCACTGTTAATGAACAAGTTTGGCTATATGGAGGTGACTTTATATAAAGTCCTCCTGGGAAAACTGACCTGTTACTTGGCTTATAGGATGCTAGCCTTAAAGGTGGTAAGGGAGATCATTTGCTGGCAATCTAGGAACTTTAACAAATTTTGGAAACCTCATGAAGAGCATAATTCATGCATATTTATAAGTACAGCAGTTGAAATCTGATGGAGAGAATTTCCTGGAGTGAGTTTCCTAGCCATCAAATCGCAGAGGTAATAATAGAGGCTTTAAAAACCTATTACAAGACTCTTTATGAAAACTTTCAGACAAAAGTTCATTCTGTGACATTAGGAGTGGATCAATAGTTTATGGCTCAAACTTTGCAAACAAACTCAATAACTAGATGGATAATTAGGAATCTTGCTACACCTATGAAATAACCAGGGAAAACCTAATGAGACTGGTCTGTTTTATAGGCAAAAATATCACTTGGAAATTCTTTATAAAAATAACTATCTTTTTAAGCTGGGCACACTTTTCATTCAAATATTGTGAATACTATGTAATCTGGGTGCCAGATTAAACTAAATCAAAGAGGAAAGAAAGGCCAAATGAATTAGACATTTTGTTATTGTTCTCATAGTAGCAGTATTCTATTATTAAAGGAGGAATTTCTTCCCTTACTAAAATCCTTCCTGGGCTATATTTTCTTTTCTATATTTTGTTGTGGGTTTTTTTTGTTGTTGTTGTTTGTTTTATTTCTTTGTAAAAAAATTTTTCTATGCATCCAGTTCTACCAAGAAGTTGGCCATTTAGGCAAAAACAGGTCAAATTACTCGGAAAAGAAAACACCAGACCATTTATTTAACAGGATGAAATATTACCCATTCTGTAGTTTAAAAAAAAATTCCAGTATAAAAACTGACCTGACTTCTAGCCAGGCTTCCAATTTCTCTCTTTTCTATATAATTCTTCACTAAGTCTCCAGGATTATATTTCAAAACTAAGATCTTATCATGTGAACATTCAGTGCTCTTCATTTATTTTATTCATTTAATTTATTCATTAAATTGCTTAAAAATAAGGTTAAGAGTAAAATTAATTTTATTATAATTTATTTAAATATTATTGGGAATACTTCTATTGATTAAATATGTTGGACATTTTCAATTATTTACTAGATTTTATTGTGGAATAATACTTGTTGCTAGAATGAGACAGGATTTAGCCTCACACTTTTCCTATCTTCTATTTTTACAGCTGTAAATAATGAGAACATTTTTTCCATTATGAAATAGGAAGAAATGGGCAGAGGGAATGATTTTTTGTCCCCTTTCCATCCCCCCACCCCCCACAGCATTGTTCAATTCTTTGGGCTCATTAGGCAAAAATTACATCATTTTTTACATTAAAAGATTCTTTCAATGGTTTATCAAACTCAATTAGATTCTCTTTCAATATTGTTAAAAGCAAATACATAGAAATCCCATGATTTTCTTAAAAGAATGTGTTAATTAGCAATTAGTTTAACAGTTCCTCAAAAAGTTAATTAGCAATTAGCAATTAGTTTAACAGTTCCTCAAAAAGTTAAACAGAGTTACATAATGATTAAGCAATTCTATTCCTGGGTATATACCCAAGAGAAATGAAAATGTGTGTCCACATAAAACTTGCACATGAATGTGTATACAAATATGAACAAATATGAAAATATGAACTCTGTTCAGCATTATTCTTAGCTGCCCCAAAGTGGAAATAACCCAAATAACCATCAACTGATGAATAGATAAATAAAACATAGAATATCCATACAACAAATATTATTTGTCAATTAAAAGGAACAAAGTACTGAAATATGAACCTTGAAAACATTAAATTAAGTCAGAGGCCAGTCTCTAATGACCATTAACTGCATGATTCCATTTATATGAAATGTTCTGAATGGGCAAATTTATAGACAGAAAGTAGATTAGTGTTCATCTGAGCTCTACTGATATGTGAGTCTCTTTTATAATGTTAAAGATATGTTTATATATTTTTAAACATATAGAATCATAAGACTTTTATAAATAATAAAATAAACATGTCAGAGATTTTATTTAACTCATTAATTAATGAGGGAACCAGTAAGATGTTAGAGTTATTTCAAAAAATTCAAGCATACTTACATATAGAAAATCAGGAAAACAAAAATGAATTTAAAAATCACTCTCAAACTTGTTCATATTTATAGGACTATGGTAAATTGCATCTCCAACTGACAAAATTTCCATTTGTATGGACAAGGATAATTTACATAACTATCATTTTAAAACAACTTTAATGCTTTAAAATAGCTCAAAGCCAATGAAAGGCAGAGGTCTCTATATACTCAGGTTACTTGATAGGATAAGCAAGTCAAGGCACTTAGTGATGTTTTATAAAAAAACTTTATTGAGGTATAGTATACATACCATAAAATGCACCCATTTAAACAGGACAATTCATTGATTTTTAGTATATTTACAGATATGAGTGGCCATCACAATAGTCAATTTTAGAACATTTTCATCAATTCAAAATAAATCCCTAACTTTTTATTATTATTATCCCTCTAGGTCCCCATCCCGTTCTCCAGTCCTAAGCAACAACTAACCTGCTTTCTCTCTCTATGGAGTTCCCTATCCCAGCCTTTCATATTGAATCATATATGTGGATTTTTGTGACTGATTCCTTTCATTTAGTGTAATGTTTTCAAGATTCGTCCTATTTATAGCATATTTCAGTACTTCATTCCTTCTTATGGCTAAATAATTCTCCTTTGTATATATATGCCGTATTTTGTGTATCCATTTGTCTACTGATGGACATTTGGGTTGTTTTTACCTTTTAGCTTTTATGAATGATGATAACATTCATATATACATTTTTGAGTAGACAATTATTTTCATTTCTCAGCATATACCTAGGAGTGGAATTGGTGGATCTTATGGTAAGTCTATGTTTATTTGTCTGAGGAACTGCCAGACTGTTTCCCAGTGTGGCTGGATCATTTTATATTCCCACTAGCAGTCCATGATGGTTCTGGTTTCTGCACATCTTCACCAACACTGATTTGTATTGAAATGATATCAATGATCTTGAATCCCCAAAACTTGTAAACATGTTTTGACCACAAAATATAATTGTAACAAAATTGAGAAAAACACTGAAATATTGGAAACCTGATAACCTCAAATAGAATGTAAAAAACATGCTTTGTAAAAAGTGATAACCAGACATTTGCACAAAGAAATGATATGGGCCAGCTAACTGCCAGTCAGACTGGCACTTAAAAAAAACCCAGTAAAGATTCTGCCCCAGGGAATGTCAGGTGGAGGAAGATTGACCTCCAGTCTGAGTCCTGCTACAATGTCCATGCCACGAGATTTGCTTTTGTTCTCCACGACACTCTGAGGTCAGAGCCATATCTCCCACTGCCTATGGCTTTAGATCCTCCCCTGAAGCCACCTTACAACTCCCTCCCTAGTGCCTTCCTTAAAAGGTATTGACCCCAAAACTAAATAAAAATGAAAAATAATAATAATAATAAAAATCAAAGAACAAAAAATAAAATAAAATAAAATAAAAGTAAAATTTAAAAAAAGGTATTGGCCTGCAGGCCAGTGGCTATCAATCTGATGGATTTTAAAAATTTTGATATCCTCCACCTTTAAATACATTGTGTGACCTTGTCTGGTTATTGTGCATTAGACATATTGGAAACCGCAATTAAGCAAGCAAATAAATTTTGGTGGCATTCAAATTGTAGTAGTGTGGGACCTTCTTTCAAATGCTAAATTGACTTTCAATTTTGATCCTCTTTCGGTTTGTTTCAACAACATTGACAGGAAACACCTGTTAAAATCTGACTTTTTATTCTAGCCAATCTAGTGAGCGTGACATGGTATCTCATTGTAGTTTTTGTTTGCAATTCCCTTATGACTAACAATGTTGAATCTATTTTGTGGTGCTTATTGGCCATTTGTGTATCTTCTTGGAGAAAGTTTTATTTAAATCCTATCTTAGATTGCCAGAGCTGCTATGACAAATACCACGAAATGGGTTGGCTTAAAAAACAGAAATTTATAGTCTCATAGTTTTGGAGCTAGAAGGCCAGCATCAAAATATTGGCAGGGCTTATGGAATTTGAAGCATTTCAGCCATCCTCCATCACATGGTGAGCTGTCACGCCTTGTGTCTGTTACTCTTATTTCTGCTGGATTCTGACTTCTGCTTTTTCTGTCTCACTGTTTCTGATTTCCTTTGCTTGTAAGAATTCCAGTCATATGGATGAAGGCCCATCCTGATTCAATTTATCTTCATCAAAATAAGGTCTTTGAGGTCCTATTCACAAATGAGTTCACACATTAACTAATAACATCTTCAAAGGTCCTTCTACAATTAGGTTCACACCCACAGAAAGGCAGATTAAGATTTGAACATGTCTTTGGGGGTTACATAATAAATCCCGAACAGATCCTTTGCCCTTAAAAAAAAAAA
>JAQZBX010003843.1:0-28556 GCA_029593785.1 Cabassous unicinctus
CCATAAGGTCTATTATTAAAGACATTTTATATTTACTGAAAATGATGAGTTAATGCCCCCTTTTTAGGCAAAAGACTATTCAAGTTGTTTCAGAACCTTTGGGGAAAAAAGACTTTGTTTCCCCAACTGATATTTCTTAACATATTTAACAAAAATCAATTGACCATGTCTGTATGAATTTAAATCTGAACTATTTATTTGGTTCCAATTATCTAGATAATCATCTTTTTCCCAATAACATATTCTCTCCATTATTTATCTTTATGATAAGTCCTCAAGTCAGGTAATGTGAATCCTCCAAATTTTTTCTTTCTTTTTAAAATCTGTTTTGAGTAATTTAGTTCTTTATTTTTTCATGTAAATTATAGTACCAGCTTCTCAGTTTCTGCAAAAGAAGCACCTGATTAAATTTTAATTGCAATGAACCTATAGATCAATTTGGCATTGCTTTTAATTAACATATAGCTTTCTTCCAATTGTGGTGCAAATTAGTATCAAATTTCTTTATTTATTTCATCATTTAAATATAAATTCATGGCCAACATTACCTGTGTCCTAAGTATAGGGCACAGAATCCATGTAATTTGCAAAATTTTCCAAGTGTTTCTTATTAACTTAGCCAAGTACTAGTGTAAAGGTTAGTATATGGATCACCAGAAAGGAAAATACCATACAAAATTCAAAACATGTTACATTAAGCTATACCAGACAACAAATATTTTAATGTTCTATCATATAGGGCCCAAACTCTCCTGTCATACTTATTATCCATAATTTTACAATATTCATATTTTATCTCCTCCATGAAATTTTCAATGAAATTAAATTATCTCTCATAACAATTAGAGGTGTATCAATTGACAATTTAAATAAAAGCATTTTTAATATATATGAGAATTCTTTACTTGCCAGAGGCTAACTGCATCCAGGTAAACATTATTATCATGTAGTTTGATGTTTCAGAAACACTAGCTAGTGTACCATGGGGAAAAAAAATCATCTCATTGCTCTTCTCTCCCAGAAGAGAGTGTGTTTTTTCTGTGGTCATCCCTTGTGAAATTCAAGTTGAGACTGACCACTTTTAGAAGAATCCAAATGCATAATATTCATAGTGTACCTTAACGGAGTGAATAGTTCAATTCCATAGATATAAGGAAATATTTTTCATCACTTACACAATAATTTAGAAATTATAAGCCTGTATCTCATACTAGAGTATATACTTTTATATTTAAGTTAGTCATCTGGTGTTCTACTTACAGTTATATTAACATATGAACCACATGACTTCCAGGAAATAAAGAATAAATAGGAAATAAAAAATAAATAAGTGGGGTAAATAGTTCTCTACATATTTAATTCAATAGAGTTAGAAATTAGACATATGCTATTATTTTCTTGATTGAAGATAATATTCAAAATAAGGACTGTAGAAATAAAAGACTTTACTTAAAAATTAGGTAAGTTTTTAAGTGAAGAGATGATTGCCTTTCTACTGTCATTTGGGTGTATTTCAATTCAAAATCTTTTTTTTTTTTTCTGATAGAGGACTATAAATGTATTTTAAACTATTTTACTAGTTAGGTAAATTATCTCGAGTTCACTTTAGTTTTTTTTGTCTGTATGTTAAATTTCATGGTCTAATTAAGTTTATGGCTTTAAAATTCAATTCAAAGATGTGAGGACATTATTTTGCATTGTTATAGAGTATATAAATCTAGAATTTTGTCATGTCACAATAGTGTTGCAATATGGTTGAGTGGAAATAGCTTAGAGTGAGGAATCAGTTAAATCTTGATTTGAATCCTGGTTCTGCTAATAATCAACTGTGTGGCTTTGACAAGTTAATGTTCAAAGGGCACCAGTTTTTTATCATGCAGAAGAGTATACTAATTTATTTTGACTAGCATATATAAATTAGCTTAAAGTGATGTCCAAAAAAAATCCCAACTCCTAGTAGTCACTTCATAATATGTGGTAGCTGATATCACAGCTTTCCTTTTTCACAGATTCATTGATTTTATAACTGTCCCCATGGACATCAATTATTTTGTTTTCAGAGTATATGAGTTGAGGAAATGATTTTACTTGAACCTTCCAGATTGATCTTTTTTCTTAAACTCAGGATCTATATGTTTTTCTGTCTACCCTCTAACCTTTCTTAAGTGAAATTAGCAACACATAAAAACAATTTTAATAATAATTAAATATCAGGTAACAGAAATGCCTGTTTGAAGTACAGAATAGATAAAATGGCTTTTATAGAGAGGACTTTTTTAAAAGAAATGTTACCAAACTGTGTGACAAAAATTTATGGGATGTCACAAAATTAGGATTCATTATTCACACTTAACAAATTTCCTATAATAAAAATTTTACCACAATGAGCCAAGAATTTAATTGAAGAATTTATTTCTTTTTAAAACTATAACAAAATTATAGAAATCATGAGTAAGTGAATAATTTTGTCATATTAAAATTAAACAAGTACTAATTATGAAACTTTCACAGAATGAGCAAGTTTTCAAATAGCTATTAGACACAAAAGTGATATTATTGCATGCAAAGAGTTAAGCTCATGAATTTATCAAACTTCAAGTCTTGAAGCATTGCAAAATGAGGTTTTTAATTTTGCTTTTGAACCAAGAAAATATTCATTGCCCAAATTTAAATGACAAAGAAATTACCAAATAATTTAAGGGTTGGTGAAGCTCCAAAGAGGCAAAAAATAAATAGAATATGGCAATAATTTTCTATAAATATTTAATTTATGCATACATATGTATAACATTAGTGTGTACAATCATGAATAAATCTATCAAAAATGATTAAGATATTTAAATTTTCTTTAACATTTTAAAATATTTTACAAACTTTCTTCAATGTTCACATATATTTTTTCTATAAATTAATTCTATCAGAATATTTTCATTTGCTTTAAGAACAAATATTGAAGTGCTGGTTTTAATTTTAAGCTATTTGTTTCTGAATGAAATTAACCAAAGCATTTTTAAACCACCAGTGAACATTTTTATAACAACAACCACGGTACTTTCAAAATTTTGCAAGAATGTCTGTATTCTATTGCTAGTGGCCGAAATATATTAATACTACATAAGTTACTTCCATTTATCATCTGATATAATCTTTATAATAGCTCTCTGGATTTAAAATTATTCTTTTTCTTGTGCAACTGAAGAAACTAGATTTAAAGTTTCAGTGACATACTAAGGAATATTCATCTAAAAAGCTGACAGATCTAGAATCTAAACCATAGTTTGGCCAGTTCAAAGCACACTCTATGACTGCTATGTTTTTCCTCAACAGAAAAAAAAATGGAATGACTTCTGAAAGTGCTTTCCATAATAAATTTCTTTGAAAGTGGAACATTCATGGGATTTATAAATAGAAGTTGAAAGATAGCACCATTTTTTTTTGCCCTAAAATACATGTATATTTAAACCACAGGTGTATCACAATTTCATGGTAGATTTCTAAAAACACACACTTGAAAACAGTTTTCAATCATTTGTGGTCAAGTAGAGGATGGCTCAACAAAAATGCAGATTAATTAAAGGATGTTAGCTAATTTACAGAGATACAAATATACAAAGTAGAAACCCAAATAAAGAAGGAACAAAAGGCTCACTTGAATGCTCAGCTTCATTTTCATTTCAATTGCCTGGAGCCCTCTCTCTTCTGCATGACTCTAATGACAGCATTTTTCACCTCTTTATTCCTAAGACTATAAATGAATGGATTCAGCATGGAGAACACCGTAGTATAAAACACAGAGGCCACTTGATCCTTTACCAAAGAGTAAGACTTCTTTGGTTTTAAATAAGTAAAAACCATGGTGCCATGAAAGATGGTGACCCCCAGGAGGTGGGAGGCACAAGTAGAGAAGGCATTGCACTTTCCTGAAGAGGACTTAATTTTCAGGATAGTAGACAGAATGGACACATAGGACACAGAGATTGTGGTAAGAGACATGGATACAGTTGAGCCAGCGAAAATTAACAGCAAGATTTCAGTATCATGTGTGTCAGTTCAGGGCTAGAAGTGGGGTTAAGTCATAGAAAAAATGATAGATTATATTGGAGTTGCAGAAATGCAAACTGTTCATGCAAAGAACCATGACCATGGAGTCAATAAATCCAAATATGTAGGACATAGTGATGAGTGTGTGACAGAGTCTGGTGGACATAACAACCTCGTAGTGAAGAAGGTTGCAGGTAGCTACACAGTGGTCATAGGCCATTGACAAGATAAGGAAAAATTCAGTGGCACCCAAGAAGACAAATAAAAACATCTGGGTGAAGCCGCCCATAAATGAAATAGACTTGTTGGAAATTAGTAAGTTCTCTAAGGTTTTAGGTATGATGACTGTTGAGTAAATGAGGTCAAGGAATGACAAGTGATTGAGATAAAAATACATGGGGGTGAGAAGCTGGAGATCCAGGTGAATTATCAATATCATTCCTGCATTCCCCAGGTGGGTAATCAAGTATATCAGGAGAAATAACATAAAGAGGACCTGCTGGATCTCTTCAGAGTCTGTCAATTCAATAAGGATGAAGTAAAGCACATTGGTGTCATTCCCGTTTCCCACAGTATTCAACTGTTATAAATTGTTGTGTTGCAAAATCAAAGATGATACTTAGAATGAATGGCTTCAAAACAGTTTTTGTTTACATGAATGATGTGGAATTTTTAAAAAAGATTTTAGTAATTCTGTAAATTCATAATAAAAGAAATTTCCCAAATATTACTTAACAAAAATCACTAGTTTGACTAACCAAAATAAATAAAATATAAATCATCACATGCATATTATATAATAGTAACTCATATATATTTCATAATTAGAATGAACTTGAAACTGTTATATTTCCCTTTAAAACACTAATACAAATATTTCATGGTATAATCATGAAAATATTAGACCATCAATTTCACTATTCTACACATTTTTATTTTTTTATTTCATCTACATATTTTTTCAATAATAAAAAGGTCACAGAAAGTTAATTATTTATAGTCACAACAATTGGCTCTGTGATTCTACCAAGATTGGTTGAATCCATAGATCATGTTTATAGATGTATAAAATGCAGTGATAGTTTTAATGAATATTCTACTGTTCTTTCTTATATGATATTATTTGATACAAATGACAGAGCAGAAATTAAACCCTTAGACTGCTTTACTGAGGTGTATTAATATGATACACCACACATTACTATTAATTTTCAGAATATATATTTTATGTGATTATTTAAATTCAAATTTTTTCCAAAAATTATATTTCCAATATATGTACAATTCTTGATGACTCTGATTCTACCAATTTCTAAATTTCCATGTTTACATGTTCTGACAATACTTAGGTAAGACCTACTTCATATGTATATATTTCTGCATATTCTTCTATAATATCCACATGTTTTATAGCATCTAAAAATACTATAACTTTGAGAATAATACTTACCTGTGCCAAAAGTGGGGGAAAATGTCTTCCAAAATTATCTGTCTAGAAATTTGTCACCTCAAGTACTTCTCACAAATAGAATGTACAAACTATTTAAAGAGATTGGCAATTCTGTGATATAATATTTGTTTCCTTTGAGACACCTTACGTTAAATTTTTTGTGCAAGTGTATTTTTTTGTTCTGAGGTAAAATACAGCAACCTAAAAATTTTGTTCAGAGTTCTGGTAAAATGCAAAGTTCACCTGGAAATTTCTATGTCCCTAGTATACCAGGGAGCTACCATGAACATAAGCAGAGCAGAGTATCCCTTGCCTTTCACCCTGATAATGCCACTGCAACTCCTATATTGAGGATTGCTGAAATGATTGGCCATCTCTGGGATAAATTCCAAGGAAGACTGCTTGGCATGACTCCAAGGATAAAAGTTCAAGGGCTAATGAATCCATGATAGGTTTGTGACAGCATCGCTTTCCACCTGGAAGCTTCATGATATTGTGGATTATTTTTTGCATTTTTGTAATTTTTTGTAGTTCTCTATTATGATTGGTTGAAAGAGAAGGTATTTCTAGAGAAATACACAATCTGTGGCTGAAAAGTCAGAACATGAACCATAGGGGATGGAATATCACATTGATCACAATCACATTTCTTATAATTAATAGTACATCATGAGGGAAGCAGGGATAGTTCAATGGTTTAACTTCCTGTTTCCCATGTGCAGGGTCCGGGGTTCAATCCCTGGAACCACCGGGAAAAAAAAAAATGTATGGCACTATCATAGGAGCAAACATTGTTCATTACACAAAAATTAGAGTAAAACAGAATTCGAAAAAGAAAATGAAAATAGTTCATAAATGTTATTAACATTTAGATACATTTTCTTCCATTCCCCTTTGTGCATATATGCTCATTTTTATTTATACTAATGTGTTCAATAATTTTTATCAATCATATTTTTAGTTACAACTTGATTTTATTATTAAATATTTACAAGACCTTTACCTATGTTGAATACAATTTAATGAATTTTGCATTGGCTGCTTCTCCATAACTAACTTTTTTCTAGGAGTGTGCACCAGGCAATGAATGGGTATATTTGAGGCTTCAACAAGTAAACCTGGAGCAGTTTCTCCAGTCTGGTTTGCCTGTATCATCCAGTTTATCTACCCATAAGACATTTTATTGTATTCAGCCACAACAATGTTTATGCAAACTTTTTAATTATTTTATTGTTCTTGGCTATTACTATGACAAAGAGCCATAAGAGTAGAAAGCAAAATTCAGTGCTGAGATGAATAAAGATTTTATAATTAATTGAAATCCAAAAGCTTCCTGAAATTCTTTCTTGTTACTCTTGTATTAATTAATGATAACAAAATCAAATTTCATGTAGATATACAAGCAACTTGTACAAAAAAAACTGTTTACACTCCAGATTTTCAGGAAGGAATTTGATGATATGGATCATGGAATTAGAAAATAATATGTTACATATTTGATGAACCTTTTAAAGTACAGTTATTTTCTTCATGAACAAAATAGTGATACTGAGGAAAGCTTATTTGAAGATTAAAAAGATGCATCAATGTATTTCACAATACGTGATCTTGGGGATTTAGCCAAATGAGAGACCAATGGATACTTTCTAAATCAATTCCACCTCAACAAATTATTCTTATTACTTGCAAAATCTCCATGAGCAATTTTTTCCCCCAGCTTTGAAATCAAATTTTTGTAGCTATTAAGTGTAATTTCAAATAATATAAGTTAAAGAAAGAAGAATTTTCAAAACTGCTTTTTGATGAATCATTTTTGCTGAATATTTATTTGTGCTATTTCAATATATTATCTGTATTAGTAAAGTCATTTTGGCAGAAGATCAGAAGTAAGAAACACCGAGGAAAAATTACTTCTTTATCCTACATTTCAACAAAATAAGAACGTTAATCTTTTTCATTATTCAATGTCATTTTATATTTAAAATTATATTCCTTTAATTATGTAGAATTTTATTTTTGGGGTCACTCTGTTAATAATTTTATGATTTTTCTAAAAAATTGGCTTTGTGGTTTTTTTTACTATCCTTCATAGCTCTATAATACAAAAGTATCTTTTATACTACTACATTGCACAATAGTATTTATATGCTTATATTTACAGTTTTCTATTTGTACCCCTTATTACTATTTTCTTATTTCATATAACATCATGTGTTTGGATCTTAACTTTTAACAGAGTCAATGATCATACTTTTAATTGGAATGTTTAATCCACATGCATTTAAAATTATTTATGTGCAATTTTCAATTTATTTAGTATATTTTTGAAGTTCTGATTCTACCCTGACTTCTTATTGGTTATTACTATATTTAAAATTAAATTTTATTCTCTCTTTTGGAGTTTTTTAACCATCCCTCCTTTGATTTTATTGGAAATGATTTCTCTAGGGTATAAAATTTGCATCCTTACATCATTTTAGTGCACTTAATATTATTATGATTACTTCTAGACAACGAAGATGGAAGCATAAGAAAACCCAGGGTGTGTACACCCACAGAATCTTTGAAAAACTTGCAAAAACTGGCCAAGCCCTCTTCCTCAATGCTCAAAAAGCAACTAAACAAACAAAAAACAAACAAACAACAAAAACAGTTAAAGAAATGCAGTAACTGGTTGAGTGCTGAATAAAGAAAATTAAAATTAAAACGGGTAGCACATGTTTTTGTCTCCCCCACCCCCTTCTGGAAGTAGCCAACCTGCACTCTCATTGTGAGTCCTGGGCTGTGTTGTGGAGGAAGCAGAGCCAGCCCTATGTGCATAGTGGCTGTATGTTTATTTGTTCTGGTTTATCTTGTGGAAGCTTGAAAACCTGACCCAGGAAAATCATTTCTGTCTTACTCTGTCCATAACCTGCCTTAGAGGCAGAAACAGACTGCAGACTGTTAGAGAAGTGTAAGAAGCTTTTCATTCAAAGGATACTGAGGCAGAGGATTCCTGCCTTTAAAACAAGTAATAACCCCGAAGGGAGGGAAAGTGTATTTCATAGGAATAGAGGTGACATTCAAATTACCAAAAAAACAGGGAATTTTCTAAGGCCACTATACAAGCCCAGAACAAGACACAAACTTAGAAAAGAAGGAGAGGATTAAGTGTATGTCAAGGATTAAATTGATTTAAAATGAAATTCATGGATAAATTTTAATAACTTTTTATAAATTACTCACAGATGCTGGGAAAGAAAGTTACAAACAGTATACAAATTTGAAATAATGACATATATCATTCAGAGTTTATAAATTTGTGAGGGTGTTTTACTGCAGGATTAATTAGATACAAGGTGTATTTTGTTTATTATGTCCCTTTATTTTATTCATTTATTCAGTAAATATTTTATTGAGGATCTACGGTGTACCAGAAACTATGTACACAGTAAAGCAAAGAATAAAAGATCTTTGTCTCCTTGGGCCTTATATTCTAGCTGTAAGATGCAGAGAAATTTACAAAAGTAAGTAATATGCCATGATTTAATGTGAAAAGTAATATTTTAACAAATGAAAATGTCATACAGCCTAAGATTGTGAGCTTTGGGAACAAGGGAAATAGTATAGTCAGGGCAGGCCTCGATAAAATGTGGGAGATGGAGGAAGTAACTTAACTGAAGGGAGGGTGAGACAAGAGTGTTATGGAGATGTAGGAAAAACAGAATTGAAGGAAACAAAATACAAAATTTGATGAATATGATGAAACCAATCTATTATTACATTTATGTGATTAGGACTCATAAGAAATCAACCTTGATACATTTCTTGTTATCAGTTCAATGATATACCTGAGGTCACAAAGGTGAAAAATAAATCTAATAGGATTTGGAATCTGAAAGTATGATTTCATGGCTCAGCACCATTATTAAAAGCTCTGTGTGGTGTTAGGCTAACTGTTCAAAGTTTACTCTTCTTAAACAGCAATTCATTTCAGAGTCCAAGCAAATGCAATGATGGAACCAGGAAAACAAAAGAATTACATTTAAATATTTCAATTTTGGTTATAAATGAAGGAAATTCACGGAATTGACCGTTCATCATGAAATGTATTTATTTATTTTTTAAATTAACAAATATTGGTTCTCAAAATTAACACCTTAACCAAAGCACTAAAATTGCATGAGACCATAGCCTTCAGCCAGGTATTACACCGCTCTCTATATGTAATGTTTGTTTTGTTATTATTAATATGCACAGAAACGTTATATCTGATTTGATTCCAGTGATACATATTATGATTGAAATAGGTGGAAAGCTGGGTTTAATGATCATGTTCTACCTCTTCATATCCCAAATTCATGAAATTTTTATTAAAAATGTTTTCTAAGTTTTGCATATTTTTTGGGGGGAAGCCAAAAGAAAATTTACACTAGGTATGATCAGATCTATTTAAGGACACATTGAAAGAACTCAGAAGTAATAAAGAGAAAGTGGCTATGTTTTTTAAAGAATTTAATAATACTGGATCACTCTTTAGAAATTAATTTATTGTTGCTTCCATAAATAACATTTTAATAGAAAGCAGAAAACTCCAGATATCCTGGAATCAACATTGAAGCTCAACAAAATTTGCAAAGGAAAAGAAAAGTGAAAGCCTTTATTTATTGAGAATTTGCTACAGGAATGGAATTGTGTTTACTGTTATGGTTTGGAACTGCATGTACCCCAGAAAAGCATGTTATTAAATCTAATCCATTGCTATGGATATAGACCCATTATAAGTAAGATCTTTTGATGAGGTTACTTCAGTTAAAATGTGTCCTACCTCATTCAGGATGGGTCTTAATAATACTGTTGCTGGAGTCTTTTATAAGAGAATAATATTCAGACAGAGAGAGAGAGCCATGGAAGTAAGATGTTGAACATCAATGAAACCCAGAAGAGAAGTGAGAGAACAGCACAGTTGCATGTGTATTGTCATGTGACAGGGGAGCCACGGGTCGCTGGCAGCTGGTCTTATGGAAAAAAGAACCACGTTGATAAAGCCTTGATTTGGACATTTCTTGGGCTTCAAAACCTTGAGCAAATAAATTCCCATTGTTTAAGCCAAATCATTGCATGGTATTTACTTAAACAGCCTAGGAAACTAAGACATGCACAATGTTTTATTTCTTCTTTATAGCAACTCTCTCAGGTAATACATGCCAGAGCTAAGATTCAACTCTATATCTCCTTTTGTGTACAAGTACTCTTCAGTCATATATTGCTTCCTATTACGCCATAGATTTATTCTGCAACTATCAGTTTCCTCCATAATGGAATAAAACAAAACATGAATCTTGAGGTATTCTTAATCCATTAAGATAAGATAAAGAGATTTGAACCAAAGAGACTACCATTTAGAGACTATGATACATGAAGTAATCTGAAATAATTTCTATATTACTTAACTAGCAAATAAGCTTAAAAGAGTAATTGATTATTTTCCACATTATGTCAAAATATAAGCCAATGAATAGTTGAGGGATTTTTGCCCTCTATTGATAGATTTTCATGACCATTCAAGTTTGGGCTCTACTTTTTTTGCTCTTATTTTTAACTGAACTGCCTCCTCAATAGGTAAACAAAAGCATGCACCAGATTTGGAGTACTCTTATTTACCACTACATACACCAGTTTCACATTTGATCTTTGTTGTTTTCCACTAGGAGTGGGGTTCCATTAATTACATAGAACTCTATATGAATCAGGTTTTAATGGATACTTTCTACTCACCTAAGCAATAGGCAAAAACTACAGAGTTTAGTGCCCAAGAATTTCTACCATATTTGAACTTGATATTTTATATTCTATCTCCTAAAATACTCTACAAATCATCTGAAATTTCCTCTAACTGTTAAACAGCAAATGTAATTTTAAGTATACCATGAATATGGTTCATTGAGATTGTTTATATCCACAACTCAGTTGTTTATTTTATTTTTTAAATTTTTATTGGAAAAGCTGTGGGTTTAGAGAACAATCATGTGTAAAATACAGTATTCTCATAGACTACCCTTCCACCAATACCTTGCATTGGTGTGGAATATGTGTCACAAGCAATGGTAGAACTTTTAAAAAATTGTATTATATTTAAATAGTAATTACCTTTGTCACAATTGATGAAAGATTATCAAAAGAGTACTATTTTCTATTTTCCATAGTTTACATTAGGTGTATATTTCCCATATATCACCCTATAATTAACACTTTGTATTAGTGTCATACATTTTTTATAATTCATGAAAGAACATTCTTATACTTTTACTATGAACATTAGCCCATTATCTACAATAAGGTTCATTGTCTTGTGCAGTCTTAGGTTTTACCTTTCATTTTTTATTCTAGTAACATATATGACCTAAGTTTACTCTTTTAACCACACTCGCCAATATCCTTCAGTGCTGTTAATTACACTCCAATAATGTGCTTCTGTTACCACCATCAATTTCTAAACCTTTAAAGTCAACCTAAATAGAAATTTTATACACATTAAACATCAACTCCCCATTCTGTAGACCCAATCTACTGCTTTTAACCTGTCGTCTAGATTCTAACTCTATGGGTTTGCTTATTGTATTCAGTTCATTTCTGTGTGACCATAAAATATTTGTCCTTTTTTGTCTCATATCAGTAAATATATTGTCCTCAAGGTTCATTCATGTTGTTGCATATACAGGGACTTCAATCCTTTAGATGGCTGAATAATGTTCCATTGAATGCATATACCAAATTTTGTTTATCCATTCAATGATTGATGGACATTTTAGTTGCTTCCAGCTTTCAGCAATTGCAAATAATGCCACTAAGAAGATTGGTTTGCAAATATCTGTTAAATTCCCTAATTTCAATTTTTCTGGGTATATACTTAGTAGCAGGATTGCTTGGTCATATGATAATTCTATAATTAGTTTCCTGAGGAACTAACAAGCTGTCTTCCACAGTGGCTGTACCCAGCAATGAATGAGTGTACCTTTTTTTCCACATTCTCTCCAACACTTGCTGTTTTCCTTTTTTTTTTCCTAATAGTAGCCATTCAAGTGGGTGTGAAATAATATCTCATTGTGGTTTTAATATTCATTTCACTAATAGCTAGTGATGTTGAGAATATTTTCATGTACATTTTATTTTTTTGTTTATCCTCTTTGGAGAAATGTTTATTCCAAGTTATCTCACCAAGATAATCAGATGCCTAGACATATGCAAAAAGTTACAAGCCATACTAAGAAACAAGAAGATATGGCTTATTCAAGGGAATAAATTAAAATTTCAGAACAGATATAGAATTTAGAACAACTAAGCAAATAAAACCAAACAAATCTAAATCAATTCAAGGTAATGCAGGAAAATATGGCTAAAGAGATAAAGGATAATAAGAAAATGTGTTTTCATAAAAGAGAATTTTTTAGGTATAAAACAAAACATAACAAATTATGGAGACAAAAGACATGATAGTAGAGATTAACAATACACTAGAGGCATACAACAGCAGATTTGAACAAAATAAAGTAACAGTGAACTGTAAGATAATACAGATAGAGAAAAGAATAGATAAAATGGGAGCAGTGTCTCAGAGATTTGAGTGACCACACAAAGAACACATATTTGTCATAAGTGTCCCAGAAGAAAAAGAGATGGAAAAGGGGGCAGAAAGAATATGTGAGGAAATAATGGTTGAAGTTCTTATGAAAGACATAAATATACATATCCAAGAAGTACAACTTATTACATACAAAATAAATGCAAATAGACATACTCTAAGACACATATTAATCAGAATATCAAATGCCAGATATAGAGAATTCTGATTTGTCAAACAGAAGATATCCTCCATAAGACTAAGTGCTGATTTCTCATCAGAAACCATGGAGGCAAGAAGGCAGTGGGATGATATATTTAAGATATTGAAAGAGAAAACTGTCAGCCCAAAATTCTTTATCTGACAAAACTGTCTTTCAAAAATGAGGGAAAATTTAAAATATTCACAGAATGGCAGAAATTGAGAGAATTTGTCAATAAGAAACCTGCCCTACAAGAATTATTGGAGTTCTGCAGGTTGAAAGGAAAAGACAGGAGAGTAGCTTGGAGTTGTGTGAAGAAATGTTCTTTATCAGCAAGGGTAACTAAAAGGGTAGATGCAAAACCCAATAGTACTGTATCCTCAATATACAACTCTACTCTTTAGTACCTATAATAGATACAATTGAAGAAGAAAAAGGCATATTTTTGATAATGGATATGCAAAATACAAAGTGGTAAACTGGGACAAAAACAACATAAACAGGGAAACAGGATAAAGAAGGAGAAAACATGCATTCTATTGAAGCAATTTGGTATTTTTCAAAGCAGTAGGGTATGGATGTAGGTTGTACAATATAAACCTCAGTATAAACATGAAGAAACTATTTAGAAAATATCCAGAAACAGAAATGAGAAAGGGATCAGTCAGATACATCACAAAAGATCAAGTATACAGAAAACGATATTGCAATAAAGGAAAAGATAGGCACAACTCATCTGTTTTAACTGACAGGAGAGGCCCGAAGGGTAATATGATACAATTATATTCTGGTTCTAAACATTAATATGATGATTTCCTCAACAATAAAAATAAATGTTTCTGGAATAATGCAATACTTGTTGACATTTATTTGTTAAATGAATTGAGTTCTTTGGTCTCTCATATAAAATTTTTATATTTATAAAATATAAACATATATACTTTACTGCTATATAAGATAACTTAAGATATGAGACTGAAATTTGTATGATGATTTCTAACTGGGGTTAGTACTTAAGTTATCTGAAGTCCAGTTTCCTTATCTTAAAATGCAACCAATAAAATGACTTTTCTTTCCACACTGATGTTCCTTGGCATATTTGGCCAAAATCAATTCCCATGTATGTGTAAATATATTTCTTCACTCTGTATTTGGTTCCATTTATCCAGATACTTACCTTTTCACCAACACCATGTTTTGTTTATTGTTAAAGTTTTCAAGTCCTTAAATCAGAAAACGTGAAGCCTCTAAATTTATTGTTCTTTTTCTCATTTGTTTTGAGGAGCTTATTTATTTTTTACATCTGAATTGCAGAACCAACTTCTCAATTTCTGCAAAAACAACTCACTTAAACTTTAATTGGGATTACATGGAACCTATAGATTAATTTGAGATTTAATTTAATTAACAGATAGATTGCTTCCAATTCAGCTATCAGCATCATAATTATTTTTTTCTTTCTTCATTTAAATTCCAATCCGTGTCCAATATTACTTATCTACTAAGTTTGGGGTACAGCATCCAGGAACTTTTCAAAATTTTAAAGAGTTTCATATTAACTTAGACAACTACTAGTCTACTATAGATTAGTATATAGGATCCCAGGACAAGAAAAGACCACTCAAAATACAAAACACGTGACCTTCAACTCTACCAAATATAAAATGTTCTAATGTTCTATCACATACAATAGTACAGTTATTTGTCTACTGCTACACTCTCATGTTCATTCTTATTATCCAAAAGTTTGGAATATTTATATTTTTTCTTCTATTTGAAATTCTCAATGAACTTAATTTATTTCTCATAATAATTATACATGCTTCACTTGACAATTTAAATAAGGGCATATTAATTTGTATCAAAGAATTATAAATACTGGCATAGGTTATGCTTTCATATTTTTTTTATATGTACGAGTTTAGGAAATATTAAGGGACTTAAACAGGTTATAGTACCAGGAAGAGGAAACTGCATTTCAGGGTTTTAAGTTATTAACTTAATGGCATATAGCTAATAAGCTTCAGGCTAATACTATGAACTGTGTGATTATATTACTTGTCCAAACCTATGGTATATGATTTTCCACTGAGAATTCTTTATTTATCAGAGGCCAAATGCATTCATATAGCCATTATTATCATGTAGTTTGATGTTTCATAAACATCTTGTGTGCTTTTGGGAAAAAAATAATTGTCTTGCTCTTCTATCATGAAGAGGTTAAGTTTTCTCCTTGGACATGCCCTGTGAATTTCAAGAAGAGCTTGATTTCAAGAAGAACCCAAATAAATAATATTCATAGCATATCTTGAGAAAGCAGTTTGGTTCCACAGGTAAAAGGAAAAGTTTTTAATCACTTACATATTAGTTTAGAAATATAAGGCTTTATCTAAAACTGGAGTTTATATTTGAATATTTAAATTACAGATCAGGTCTTCTACTTAAGAGTTGTATTAAAATTTGAAGACTTGCCTTCCAAAGAACATAGCAGTGTAAATAGGAATTACTCTCTAAATATTTATATCAATAGAGCTATTGCATTATAAATTCGCTTTAATTTTCTTAATTGTTGATAATAGTCTGAATAGGGACTGTAAAAACTCTACTGAAAATTTAGGTAAGCTTTTAAATAGAGATATGATTACCTTTCCACTGTCCATTGATATATACGAATTTGAGATTATATATAATTTTTTTCATATGGAGGAATATAAATGCATTTTAAAATTTTATTATTTAACTAATTTATCTAGAGTCACTTTAGTTTTTTATGTGTTTGTTAAATTTCATGGCGCATTTAAGTTTGAAGATTTTAAAAAAGAATTCAAATATGTGAGGCTATTATTTTGCATTGTTATAAAGTATAAAATTCCAGAATTTTGACATATCATTATAGAATTGTAATATGGTCAAGGGAAAACAGCTTAGAGTGTGAAGTTGGAGAAACCTTGGCTTGAATCCTGGCTCTGCTAGTAACCAACTGTGTGGCTTTGGTTAATTTCATGTTCAAAGGGCACCATTTTCTCATGCACAAGATTATACTAAATTATTTTGATTGCATGGTGTGATGTAGATTACATAAGATGATGTACAAAAAAAAAAAATCCCAACTCCTAGTACCGCTTATTGACCTGTGGTAGCCACTATCATAGCTGTCCTTTTCCACAGCCTCAGTATTTGTATAGCTGTTCTCATGGATATCTATTACTTTGTTTTCTGAGTAAATAAGTTGAGGAAATGATTTTATTCAAGTCTTGTAGATTAATCTTTTTTTTTAAATTAAATTCAGGGTACATATGCTTTTCTTTCTAGCCTCAATCTCTTCTTAAAGTAAAATCAGATACACATAAGCACAACAATTTTAATGAGTAAATATTTGTTAATAGAAATACCTGTTTGAAGATGAAATGGATAAAATGGTTTAACTCCATACATTTTGTCTATCATGTTACCAGATAATTATGGTGATGTTGAGAATTTCTCTCAGAGATATTTTAATGGTAAGATAAACCTTCAATTGTAGGTCAATATCTTGATCTAAAAACAAGTTCCCAAATACCAAGGGAAGCCAGAATATTAAACTTTCGAGAATGTCATGGCAATTTAAGCAAAATATAATATGATATTGCTGAGATGTCCAAAAATAGAATGTGATGATAGAGTTGGATTTTTGGTTACTAATAGCATAGAATATTGTGATTCACTGGGTTTGATCTCCATAGAATATTTTAGTATCATATAAGTAGATGCACAACCTAAAGAGAAAGCATTTAGATTCTGGTATGGAGTGCATTCTTTGCTTAATTTTTTTATGAAGGAAAAGTTATTTCTTACCTCTATTTATTGTGTTTTAGATAAATCAAATTGTATATCATATTTCCATTGTACACTGTCTTCATATATAACCAAACTTTATTATAATAAAATTTTTAATGAATTTCTTGTATAAGCATTCTGCAATGACACCACGTTAATGACATATAAACGGAACTTGGTCAATCTTATTCTTGGTTGAGAAAGATGAATTTTCTTTTCCTACTCAATTGACATTGCTAAACTGAGATTTAATACAGGGTTTTATAAGCTCTTCATATTCCACAATTGTTTGTCTCAGACACACTAGTGATACGTAGAATTGTAATGTTGCTTCCTACTATCTTAATTCATGTATTGTCCTTGACATCTCCAGCAAATAGTTTTGTATGTATTTCATAGATTTTTATAATAAAAACAGACTGGGGTTGTGGTTTGAAAGATAGAGAGAGTGAGGGATATAGAGAAAGAGCAGGGAAGAGAGAAAGAGAGAGAGGGAATAGGAGAAACCAAGTAGAGGTAGAAAGAATGAAGATATTTTTATAACAGAAATATGTTGTTGTTATCACCAAAATATATTAATAAATATGTATGTTATTAATTGTTACTTTTAGGGCCAATCTAACTAACTTAGAAATTGATATAAAATTTGTGTGTGTTTAACAGACATGGATAAATTGAATTTACTTAGAAATGGCAATTTAGCATAATTTTACATACATTTTTAAATTTTTATTCTTCTTAATTTTTTTAAAGATACTTGGATTACATAAAGTTACATAAAAAATGTAGGGGATTCCCATATGCCCCACTCCCTACCCTTCCCACACTTTCCCACATTAACAACACACTTCATTAGTGTGGTACATTTGTTACAATTGATGAAAACTTATTGGAGCATTGCCATAAGTGTGGTTTATAATTTACATTATAGTTTAAACTCTCTCCCGCATGATTTTGTAATGGCCTGACTGTCATTGCCCCCATATTACACCTGTATATCCCTCTTTCCCTCCCCTCAGAAACTCCGCTGACCACTGCCTCCACATCAATGAAAAAAGTTCTTCCATTGCTAGAAAAACAATAAGTCTATAGTAGAATACCAGTATGTCTACTCTAGTCCATCATTCATTCCCTAATCCTGAGGTTTCAGGGATAACAATGCCCACTCCACCTCTAATTGAGAGGGAGCTTAGATCTCATGGGGCAGATGGATGGGACTATCTTGCTTGTAGTTGTAGACTGTCTCTGTTCTTTGGGATGGTTGTTGTTCATCATCATCTCCTTTTTAGTTGTCCTGAGTGAGTCCAACGAACTGGAGAGCAGTTGTTGCTACTTTTTTGAGTTTCAGGGCCCGACTGGCACATGGAAAGCCCAAAGATTTAAGCCTCTTTGACATAAACCTATCAATTCTAATATTAACTATAGGTTCAAATATAAGGGGCAGAAGAGCCATGTGTAGGGAAAGCACAGTTGAGTCCAACTCCATACTGGGGAGCATAAATTCCAAACTAGGGCCCACTGTAGGGCACAAAACTCCTGAGCTCTCAGCACTGCCTATAGTGTCTAGATGTATCCAGAGCTCTCAGGAGACAGAGGCAGAGGATATACTTGCTTGGCATTATCATAGATATTCATGGAATATTAAAAAAAAAATTAAATTCAACCCCCCAAATTTCTCATTAATCATTTTAGAATTGGAAATCCACAATCCACTGAATGAGAAAAACTCTGATGGCAGAGGGAAAAATAGCAGAAATCATAAAATATCATGATTTTAATCTTTCAACAATAATTTTTATAAACAATGAGCAAAATGGCCATAATTTACTCTTGACAGAAATAAGTGTTTAAAATCTATCAAAGGACATTGCAGGGATAGTGATCATATGAATAGAGAAACAGCATATTTTGATGTAAAAGTTAAAGTTTGCATAACATAATAAGAGGACAACAGGCTGCAAAGGCTAAAAATGAGCAAGGTATTGACATGTATTTCAATAATACGGAAAGTGAAACTGAAAAAAAAAGTGTTTCTGTACTCTTTTTGATTGCTCACATGGTGCATTTACCCCCAGAACACTGGCCACTCTTGCATCACTGCTCCAGAAGGACTGTTAGAATGGGAAGATTGCCAGGAAAGAGCACAAAATAATTTGGTCCAAAAACAAAGTCCTGTGAGACAAGCTAAAATGTAAATTAACTTTTGACATATTAAGTCATTAGCAAACATTTTAAATTAAATACCTTTCACATTGTTTACCTTTAAATTTAGTAAACTCTTGTGATGTGACTGGGCTTGCTCCAATTTTATAATTATGACCAATAGAGAAAGCCATTTTATGCATGTTAAATCAAATTTCATGATAGTACTCAGGTGTGTACTTTCCACTATAATATTTTTCTATGTGAAAGCGCAATATTCATTCATCTTTGTGAATTTTAATATGAAGTAATATGAAAAAAGATGGTAAAATGTTTAACATAAAATTAATGGGTGGGCTATCTTTTCATGAGGTATTGTCTTGAGAATCTATAAATATAAATTGAATTGTCAGGGTTGCCAGGAGTTTTGGAGCCATGTAGCATTCAGTTGAAGAATGTGGCTGTAGTTGATATGTTTATATTGCAGGGCTTCTTAGATAATATTGATCTTAAAGGATTCCTGTTTTTCCTATTTCTAGCAATCTATCTTTACTCTGATAATAAATGTGGGTCCAATTGTATTGTTCATTTGTTGCTCCCAGTTATACAATTTCACGTACTATTTTCTGTCTGTTGTTTGTCATGGATGCCTGCTATTCTTTAGTTGTCATCAAACTTGACTGAAAGTTTGATCAATTTCCTGGCAGAGAATAAAGCCATTTCATTTTTTGGATGTACAGCACAAGCACTTCTTTTTGATACTTTTGGGAATACAATAATTTTTCTGGAGGCTGCAATGGTTTAAGATCACTATGTTACAATCTACAATCCTCTTCTGTATTTTGTTAACAAGTCACTACAAAGCTACGTGCCAATCATCACTGCTTCCAGTGTTGGTGGTATTTTGCATGCTAATTCACCTACCATTGCCAGTGTAAGCCTATCCTACTATGAATTCAATGAAAATAGACAGGTCTTCAGTGACATTCCTCCACTTCCCACTCATTGTTGCCCTGACACTCACATCAACCAGCTGATACTCTTCTACTTTGTGGTCTCTATTGATATAACTACAATTTTGGTAGTCCTGATCTCCCACGGTTTCATTCTGTTGATGATTCTGAAGATGCACTCTGCCAAAGGCAGGCAAAAGTCTTTCCCACGTGTGGCTCTCACCTCACTAGCGTGTCAATTTATCTTGGGATGATCTTCTTCATGTGTGAGGCCAACTTCCAGCTACACATTGGACAATGATATGATAGTGTCTATATTTTACACTATTGTGATTCCCATGCTGAATCCCAGCATCTACAATTTGATGAACAAAGATGTTTAAGAAGCAATAAAAATTGTTTGAGTGAAACTGGGTCATAAGTTAAGTGAATTTTTAGCATTGAATAAAACTGAAAAGAATGTTGGGTATCAGTCCATAGCATATGGTCAGAAACTAGGGAATAAAATTCCTTGTTTGCAGCTCATACTATTTACAT
Organism: Cabassous unicinctus; assembly: GCA_029593785.1. NCBI lineage: Eukaryota > Metazoa > Chordata > Mammalia > Cingulata > Chlamyphoridae > Cabassous > Cabassous unicinctus. The sequence continues at coordinate 20,742 of JAQZBX010003843.1, forward strand.
ATCCCAGAATATTTCCTAAGAAAGCATGAATCAGCCCTCCAATGCAGCATTTTACAAATGCAGATAAGTTGTGTCAGCTGTATGCCTGTATTTACAATGTCAAAACTGATCCATATTAAATATCATTGTTAAATACATAAATATATATATTTAGTCATTCTATAATTTGATTTTCACTAACTATAATTAGAGGTCATGTCCTCCTGATATGATGGATAAACAGAACCTCACATCATTTTAGTACATTCAGCTTTCATTATAAAATGAATTCCCCTTGTGGAGTCCCTGTGAAGGACCTCCAAAAGGTTATTTGCTTTCATTCACTCTGTCTGATTCATTCTCTGGTCATACCTTTTACACCGTTTGGATCCATATCATAGATTTTTATTCCATTACTTCTTCCCTACTGTTCAATCACAGGTATTGATTAGATCCATTCCAAAAGTCCCCAAAGTACATTAAGATGATATGGCAATATTTATTGAGGATATAATTAAGACAGTAAAAATGAAAGTATAGAATAAAGAATAATTTAAAACTTACTACTATGTTAGATGATCCAAGGTCTAAGAGGATAGACTGCCTTTAAGGTTTCCTATGATGTTAGAGTCTCTCTCATTTATTACCACTGCCTTTATCTATGAGAAACAGCCTTGCATCTATCATCATTCCTAAATTGAAACTAAGTGAACACATCCCTGATAGATGATCTCACATCATATGATATCATACCTGCTTCAGCCTTATTTATTTTGCTTTTTAAATTTTTGTTCTAAGATTTTCTTTTTAGTTGAAGAGTACTGAAAAGTGGAAATTTACTATTATTTCAATGAACTTCAATCCTTTCCCAGCAGGAATGCTTGTCCTATGACTCCACCAGATCAATCCCATTAGAACAAAATCTATAGATTTAATGCAATCCCTATAAAAATCAACACATCATTTTTTAAGGAACTGGAAAAACTAAATACTAAATATATTTCGAAGGGTAAGAGGCCCTGAATCACCAAAGACATATTGAAAAGAAAACTTAAGTTATAGGTATCACACTACCTAACATTAAAACATACAACAAACCTACGTGATCAAAACTGCATGGTATTCTAGGCACCTTTATAAAATGTATACATATATATATAACAAATAACATTTATGTAAACAAATGCACATATATGCATATGTATTATATATCATTTTACAAATAAAAAAACAAACAAACAAACAAAAAACTGCATGGTATTGGTACAAGGATAGACATACTAACCAATGGAAACTAATTGTGAATTCTGATATAAATCCTTGCATGTACAGTCATCTGATATTCGACAAGGCCACCAAGCCCACTCAGTTGGGAGAGAATGGCCTCTTCAACAAGTGGTGTTTGGAGAACTGGATAGCCATATCTAAAAGAATGAGAGAGAAACACCATCTCACACCTTATGCAAAAATCAACTTAAGATGGACCAAAGACCTAAATATAAGAGCCTAAGACCATAAAGACCTTGGAAGATCATGTAGAGAAGCCTCTATGGGAACTTGTAATAGGAAATGGCTTCATGAACTTCACACCCAGCAAAAGAAAAAATAGATAAATGGAATCTCCTCAAAATTAAAAACTTTTGCACCTCAAAGGGCATTATCAAGAATATAAAAAGGCAGCCTACCCAATGGGAGAATATATTTGGCAACCATAAATCTGATAGGAGCCTAATAGCCTGCATATATAAGGAGATCCTACACCTCAAAAATAAAAAGATGAACAACCCATTTAAAAAATGGGCAAGTGACCTGAAAATACACTTCTAGAAGGAAGAAATACAAATGGCTAAATAGCACAGGAAAAAGCCTCGACATCACTAGCTATTAGGGAAATACAAATCAAACTACAATGAGAAACCATCTTACACCCATTAGAATTGCTGCTAATAAAAAAACAGCATACTATAAGTGTTGGAGAGGATGTGGAGGAATGGGAACTCGAATCCACTGCTGGTGGGATTGTGGAATGATCCAGCCACTGTGGAGGACAGTTTGGCAGTTACTCAAAAAACTAACTATAGCTCTTCCATATGATCCAGCGATTCCACTGCTGGGTATAAAACCAGAATATTTGAAAGCAATCACATGAACAGATATATGCACACCAATGTTTATAGCGACATTGTTCACTATTGTCAAAAGTTGGAATCAACCCCAGTGCCCATCAACAGATGAATGGATAAACAAAATGTCGTATATGCGTACAATAGAATATTACTCAGCTGTTAGAAGGAATAAAGTGCTAACACATGGAATAACATGGATGAATCTTGAGGACCATATGTTGAGTGAAGTAAGCCAGGCATTGAAGGATTAGCAATACATGACCTCACTGATATGAATTAAGGAAATTGAGCAGTCTCCAAGAACCATTGTCTGAAAGATAGGTTTACAAGAAAGAGAAGAGAAGAGAAAGTTGTGAGCCATCACCAATACGGGCATAATCTATGGTAAAGTGATAGAGTGTAGTTGCATATTGAAGGGATAGGACGGGGGTAGTGATGATATTGCATTTGGTGATGCAGGGTTGACAGGTGGGTAGATTGGGAAGGGTGGGTTAGAATACCCAGGATACTGGGGTGAGAGATGGGAGAGGGACCAGGTGAAACACTTGGGATTTGTGGGTATGAGGTTGAAAGTGCAGGAGTGGGATGCTCTTATGGCAGTATGACAAGGTAGTGTCACTGGTTTAGGGTGTTGGATGGGGGGGCCTTTGGGGCAGGGCACACCTGGAGCAGGCTTCTAGGGAGTGTCTGAGTGTTCATCCTGTCATAATGTGCTGTATCTGTGGGTGGAGACACACACATGAACAGGAAGGAGATGGAATCCCATCTTTGGGAGGACCAATTTGTCCAGAAATGGACAGGTGGATGTCTCTTATGAGCAAGGGTGGTTCCTAATAGGGAAGGACAAACCACTGTGTCAAGACCTCTTGTTGCATGTAACTATGAATCTTGCCATCCAATAAGTCAAGTCAGGGGGTCATGGTGGGCCCCGGGGGATGGGTAGGGAGGAACAGAATAGATCAAACAGGGGGTATTTAGAGATCAGTGGTAGTGTTCTTCATTACCTTAAAGTGATGAACACAGGACATGGTAAACATCATCAAAATGTATAAAATTGTACCATCTAAAAAGTAAACCATACTGTAAACCATTGTCAATGTTTAGTAGCTATGTTTCACTATCTGTGTAACAGTTATAAGAATGCTACCATCCACATACAAAAAGGTTTTAATCTGGAGTGAAGAAAGGGGGAGGAGGTTGGGTATATGAGCGTCTCTTGTATTCTGTGTGTGACTTTGCTGTGACTTAAAACTTCTTTGAAAATTAAGCGAAAAATAGTGGGACACTGGGGAGTGAAAGAAGGAAGGTGCCACGGTACAGATTGGACACCCGATATTGCAGTGATAAAAGGCAAAATGTCAAATAAAATTTTTTAAAATTTCTCTTTCCCATTTTTTGAATATCCCAATCCTTTAACTTTGTTCTATTTTCAGTTTTTTTTGAAGCTTTCAAGTATTTTATCTTTTACATTTAAACTTATCATTATTATTTCATTTTCCTAATTGTATTTGGCTGTTGTATTTGCTTCATCTTTAAAGAAGAAGCTTTGTATCACAGAAGGCTTGCAAATGCTGTGGGAAAGTATCGTTGGTGGGGGGGCGTGTCAGGGATGGGGTTTCATAGGAGGCAGTTCACCTGAACATACATAAAATGTATATAAAATTGTACAAATGCTCACGGGCATGGTCACAGTGGGTGGAGAGTCACTCAATAAATGAAAGAATACTGAATTCCCATCTTGGAGAGCTCTGCCACATTCTCCAAGGGAGCAGAAACAATTCCCCAAGTGCAGGAGCAGTGTCTGGCTAAGGAGGATGATCCACTGATGGGCTCTTGTTATTGATGACTAGCCTTATGAGTTTTTGCTCTTGAAACTGAACTTAGCCTATTGTTATGGAGTGCCTAAAGGTTGTCTCCTGAGATCCTCCTTGTTGCTCAAATGTGACCTTTCTCTAAGCCAAACTCAGCATATGAATACATTACTTTCCTCCCAACATGGGACATGACTCCCTGTGATGAGTCTCCTAGGCAATGAGGGATTACTTTCTAGTGCCAATTGACAATATGGCTGGAAAAAGACCTTGAATAAAAGGGGGAAAGGGTAAAGACAAATGAGTTCATATGGCTAAGAGACTTCAAAGTGTGTCGGGAGGTCTTCCCAGAGGTAATGCTTACGCACATCTGAGTAAGACCTCATAGGCTTCCAATGTGGATATCACCCCAAATAGAGGGGCTCCTGAGGACTCTGGAGACTCCCTGGTCCTATATCAGGGTGGATAAGTCTGGAGTTTTGTGCCTTATCAGTGGGACGTACTTTAAAATCTGTGCTCCTGAGAGTGACAGTTGAACTCAAATATGTCCTCCCTGTACAAGGTCCATCAGTCCCTTCTATTCAAACCTATATGTGGTGCTGGAGTTTTTAAGTGTACTTCCAGAGACTGGAGTGTTTGGCCTGCTCATGTGCCAGCTGGGCCCTGAATCTCAGTGCAGCTGCAACTGCTACTCCACAGCTCAAGGGACTCACCCAGGACACCTGGCGGGGAGATGATGATGGACAATGGCCATCACAAGGAATGGAGAGAGTCTGCAGCTGCAAGCAGGATAATCCCCTCCATCTTAGCCATGGAATATAAGCCCCCTCTCACTTGGAGTTGGAGTGGACATCACCATCCCAGACTCCTCAGGATTGGGGGAAGAGCTATGGACTAGAGTGGACTTGCTGGTATTCTGTTATAGACATATTGTGATTCAAGTAATGGAAGAAATTATAACATTAATGCAGAGCCAGTGGCCACTGGATGCTTTGGGGGCAGGGAGAGGGAAAAGCAATTGTAATACAGGGGCTTTTTGGGGACTTGGAAATTATCCTGAGTGACATTGCAGCGACAGATATAAGCCATTTTACATCAGCATATAACATGCAGAACTGTGTGGGAGAGAGTGTGGTCAACAATGTGAACTATGGTCCATGCTTAGGGGCAAAGCTCCAAGACGTGTATATCCATTGCAGGTGATGTGCCACACTAATGAAAGATGTTTATGTGGGAGGTTGTCGGAGGTGTGGGATGTGGGGCATATGGGAACCCCTATGGTTTTTGTGTAACATTTATGTAATCTAAGTATCATTTAAAAAAATAGAAAATAAAAAAATTTTAAAAATAAACAAATAAAGGTAAGGTATTGGAGACTCCCAGTTTAATTATTAATGTAAAATCACATAAGTCAGAAAGCCACACAAATTTTTCCTGCTTCAAAGTTTGTTTTTATCTTAACATATTATACTTGGTCCACCATACTTTATTGAACTGAAAGTCATGGAATACATACAATCATTTTCTATCTTCCCAAAATGATGTTGTTAAGGTATTTGACAGCTGCATGCATACCGAATGATATAACTCACTATGAGAAAGCATCTCATTTTACAATGTGTAAATAAATCTAACTTATTGAATAAAGTGAGCTTTGAAATCAGATCCTGACTCTAATTTATTAGCTGAAGTGACTGCAAAAGGTATGAACTGTAGAATCAGATTTACTGGGAAAATTACTCAACCTCTCTCTGCCTCAGATTCTTGCTCTATAAAATGAAGATATATTGTTTTCTCATCGGGTTTCTCCATAGAATAAATGGATTAAAACATTTAAAGCACATAGCACCATGGCTGATGTTGGAGAAGATGCTGAGAGTCAGAGCATAAATGGTTAAGCATTCAACAAGCATGCTTGCTGGCAGAGTCACATTAGTAAATGTCTCCAAGGACACTGCATACTGCAAATATCAGTGGGAAGAGGCAGAGTGAAATGAACTCACCACACAGATGTTATTGTCTGAATTCCCAAGAAAGATTGTCTGGGAACTCACAAACAGGTAGCGCTTTCACGCTCCAAGCTGAGATAGACTAAGGCATTTATGGCTAGAGACATTGTTTATACTTATGCCCCTTGTTAGACTGCCAGAGAAGGCAGTGTTCTTGCTGTAGTAAGAGAAACACGGTGGGAAAGCAAGATGCGGGGGGCGCGAATTTATGCATCGTTATAAGCTGAATAAAAGAAAGGGACAGAGTGATCTCGGGGCTTTTTGCCTGAGTGAGCTGTAGCCCTCTGCTTCATATACATCAACTTGTCTGACTCTTCCTTTGCGCCGCATCCTGTCAACAACAGCCTGAAGTATAACATTCATGTAATATATATTAAGTGCTGTTTATCATTAGCTAGACAGTTATTTCACGTCTCAGAAAATATTTTTTCTGTTAGATTTCTGCATTTATCTTTTGATAAACTTGTCACTCTTCGGAGAATATGTGCTTATATGTTTTCGTTTCTTATTAATGCATGTGTTTGCATGATACCTCAGAAACACTGTTTTGAGAACAATTGTTTCTCTATTGCTTATCTGGATTCAAAGTAAGTGTTTCATAAAAGATAGATTTTAAATATTGGAGATTATAATGCTGTCCTTGTAAAATGACAGGAATTAGAAGACATTTATATAAAATCCTCTAATGGAATTTTAAATATGTATTATTTCTTCATGTATAGTTAGTCTGTTTTTATTTCCTTAAACAGAAGAATAGTTCATTTGGAAATGCTGAAAATAAATCAGACCAGAAAGAAGGAATTTAGCTTCCTGAGGTTGACCAGTATTCCAGAGTTGCAGTTTGCCTTCTTTGTTTTGTTTCTAGTTATTTGTGTTTTCTAAATTGTGAAAATCTTGGACCGAAGCCTCATTTTATCTTTTCACTAATCTGACAATCACACAAATTCTGTTGTATTTATTATTTGAGAAGACTATTCCCTTAGTCCATTTGTTTAACATGGTCACATTCTTTTTAACTCAATATTTTGTCCATGGTGCAGTCTGTGACAATCATGTCCATCTGTTCATCTTCTTTCCACTTAGTTACAATATTGGATCCAAATGGTTTCACATTTATGTGGTTGCTTTTATTTACATATGTGGTGTCATATAGGCTAGTTTCACAGCACAGTTTTTTTCTCAAGAGCTGACACCATGGAACATCATACTCTCTTGACAATTTGCAGCTGCTAATATCAAATAAAACTATATTTACCATACACCATATTAGACCGCTACAATTTGATCAGGAGTATATGTGTGTTCCAAGTTTACGTTTTTATGAAAAAAAAATAGGAAAGTACTTTTGTTAGCCAAAAATATCTCTCTGCTTTTGAGCTTTATAAGGAAAATCCACACTCTTTGAAAGAATCATTACCAAAACTAAAATAGTCCCTATCCTGTATATTTATGTCCCTCCTTTTAAACCTCCAAATAAATACAAAGTGATAGAATGTAATATTTGAAAATATGAGGAAATCCAAAGTAGAATTGTTATGTGCATATATTTTAACCCATATTCACAAGCAATTACCATATATATAATTTGAAAGGTTCATATTTGTGCATGTTATCATGGCAGAATTTTGGAAACTGTCATGTTTGTTGTTGTTTGCATTTGTTGAGGGAAGATGATTCCTTATTTGAACAGCACAGTGAAGTCTTTTACAGTAAATTTTCCAAACACATCCAGCCAAGAATCAAGGATTATAGTTAGGTGATTTAAGACAACTTCAGCTACAAAGCATATTTAATTGAAACCTTTATTCATTTGTTTATAAATCCATCAGTCTTACAGCTAACAAGTAGAAGTCAAATGGTGATTTCATTGCTGAATTAATTCACCCAAAC